>PVJO010019288.1:0-34663 GCA_004026905.1 Hystrix cristata | reverse complement strand
CAAGCTCCAGGGGCTATCAATAATGCATGGGCAGTATTGCCCTGGGCCCCAGGCTGGGGGAGGGACTGGGGAGAAGGGGATGTGTGACTTCCTGGCTCACAGATGTCACGTCCCTGACTGGCTGGTTGGCAGCAAACTCCCTAAGGGTAAGTGTGTGTGTGTGTGTGTGTGTGTGCTTTTGCCTGGATTTTGCAGATGTCACACACTCAGAAAAACAGGGCACTTGCCAAAGTGTTCTAGGTTGAACTGTGTGCCTCAAAATCCATTCACTGAAGTCTTAATCTCCAGTGCTCAGAATGGGACCTTATTTAGAAATAGGGTCACCAAAGATAAAGTAAGTTAAATTAGGATGAAGAATAGAGGAGTAGGGAAGGGCCCTAATCCAGTATGACTAGCGTCCTATGAAAGGGGACATTAGGGCACACAGAGAGACCACTGTATGAAGAGCAGAACTAGGAGCACCCAAGAAACCTAGTAGCACCAAGGATCGCCTGCAGCAGCTCGGGAGCCGGTGGAGCAGATTCTCTCTCTTGGCCTCAGAAGGAACCAACCTTGCTGACATTTGACTTCATTAAGCTGAGAGACAGATTAATGTTGTCCAAACTTCTAGTTTGTGGTACCTACTTCTGGCAGCCCAGTAAGCTAACAAGAGCTCCAAGGAAAACGTCGGCCAAGCCACTCCGCAAGGAGGCCCCCTTCCAGACTCGGTGGTGTCTTGGACTCTTCCACCTCATTGGGCTTTTACCTCAGGATTTCAGGGCTTTCAGGAGGAAGCAGGCCCCAAGTTGCACAGTGTGGGCGGGCCTGCCCGGAGCGTGGTGGTGCCATTCCCATCCAAAGGCCGGCTGACTTGAGACAGGCATTGCTGATGGTTAGTTTGAGTCTAAAGGAAATGGTGTTTCTGGGTGAGCTCGATGTTGAAATCACTGGACTAGAAAGGGAGCTGGCCTTCTGGAACGTGGGTGGGCCTCACACCATCAGATGCAGCCCTGCGTAGGAGAGAACGGGGACCTCTCAAAGGAGGCACAGGTTCCTCCAGCCCAACCTGACCCCCCTCAACACGGATGAGGCTTCAAGACAATGTACCGGCTGAAATAAGCTCCCAAGAATGTCCCACTTGCATGCATTCCTTAGAGCAGTCAAATTTAGAGACAGAAAGCAGAATGGTGCCTGCCAGAGCTGGGGGAGGGAGGGACGGGCAGAGTGTCCCTCTGGGGAGAGGAAGATGCTGGCATTGGATGATGGTGACGGAGAACCATTAGGGAGTTGTACTTAACACTACTGGTGTACACTCACAAACCCCTATGATGCGAGTCTTATGCCACGTGTATCTTACTGCAGTCTTTAAACATGTAGACCAGGCTCCTGGGGACCTTCTGCACCGTCTGTAGGGCCAGGCTCTGTGCCGAGGCTGCAGAACTGGCCTGTGGGAAATGACTCCTGCCCCTGGTGCCGCCTCGCAGCCAGAAGGCCAACCCATCCCGCCTGCTGCTGCAGCAGCCATTAGGCCACTAGTGCACGCACTGGGCACCGGCCCTCGCAACTGCATCTTCTCTGCAAGCCTGGGGCCAGGCCAGCAGCCTCGCTAGCAAGATGCGCAAGGTGCAGTGCTCCTTTCTGTGGGTCGCTTGCTTGCTCTCTCAGGATTCCCAGGAAGCCGGAAGAAGTCCATGGCTACTCGGACACTGGCTGCTGCACTGGGGGGAGGTGGACATCCTGAGCTTTGCAGAGAAGGCTGGAGAGTCCTCTCCCAGGAACAAGAGTGTCTAAGAGGCCCCGAGTAGACACCCAAAAAGAGGGCACAGGAATCCCCTGGGTGCGAGTTACGAGGACAAAAAGACAATGTGCGGTAGGCGGCCATCACTGGGCCCCTCACGGCGAGACCCAGCACTGCATGAGAGCAATTGTCTTTATTGTTGTTGCAATAATGTTATGATTTCTTTTATTACTAGTGTAATATACTCTATTCTAGTAGATCTTAATGGTTGTTAATAAAATATTAATGCCTTTTATTTATTTTTTCATATATTTCACTGCAAACACGCACTGCTTCTTGTCATGTGCAATCGTTAGTGTAATGATTGACCTCCTGAGGGAGGCACCTTTAGTCTACGATTAAACACACGCTTCAGGACGGGTGAGTGGAAGCCGTGGAAGTGCCACCACTGACACTTGCTGGAGGCTCCCAGAGAGGCCAGAGCCCTGGAGCTCCGAGTGTGGCACTTGGGCTCCAAAGGATGCTCTGTGTCCTGTGCCGAGAGAAACAGATGTGGCGCAGCCGAGCCCCAGAGCAGGCGGGGCTCAGGAGCCTGTGGCTTCTCCACAGCACGCCGGTGGACTCTTTATGCTCAGTGCCCCTGTTTGATGGGCTCTGCAGACCCTGCTCTTGCTACACCTCGTCTCTCCTCCCTTCCTTCCTCTCCTTCCTCACCTCCTGCGACCTTGCTTCTCCTTTGCTGGCCTTTCTCCCGAGTCGTCGCAGAGTTATGACGCACAAGTCATTTAAATCTGTGTTTAACCATTTCTACACTTGTGCAACTTTTTAAGTATACAGCAGCCTGGGCACGGTGGTGCATGCCTGGAATCCCAGCACTCTGCAGGGCTGAGGCAGAGGGACTCTGACTTCAAATCTATCCTAGTGACTTAGCTAGATGCTGTCTCAATTTTAAAAAATAAAAATCAAAAAGATCCTGGGTTCAATACTCAGTACTGCCAATAACCCTGCACTTCCTCGGTGCAGCCCACTGCCTCTCCTGACTTACAGGGAGAATTCGAGGAGCTGAGAGTGCCCCAGCCACACTGTTAGACGGGACATCCAGGAAGGAGCATTCGAGTGTGGCCTTGAAGAAAGCGGAGTGGAGAGAAGAGAATTCTGGGAGGGAAAAGAGCTTAAATGTGCAGGACAGAGGGTGACTCTCAGGCCCCTCGCAGGGGGCAGTGGCTAGAGCAATGCCACCAGCAAAAGCACCGTGTGGAGTCCAGGGGCACACAGGAGGACAGGGACTTGTCCAGAGATCCCAGAGAGAAAGAAGAGGAAGAGGAAGAGGGTAGAGAGAGGAAGACGGGCGGGACAGAGAGAGAATTAAAGAAAAAATACATGGTAGTTATTCAATGTGTTAATTGTTGATTTTATAATTTACCTAAACAGATTTTAAGGATATTCTAATTCTCTTTACTATTTTAGGATGCCAATTCAGACCATCATAAAAATTTTCCACTTTCAATCCCTGAAGGAGAAATACATACCTTTAACAATGATATAATGTTACAAAAATCATGTCTTCATACAACATGGAAGCTTGCTTCTCTCCCGCTGGAATACGTGTGGGAAACATACTGGTTCTATTTAGATTCATTTAAAGCCCAAGAAACAGAGGTCTTTGGATTTGCTCCTCCACCTCTATTGAGGAAAGAGGATCGAATTTCTGGCAGTCAGCTTCCTATCAGTGTAACAAACATACTGAGGACACTCAGCTCATCAGTGGGAAAGGCTGGTTTGGGCTCATGGATGTGGAGATCCCAGTCCGTGATGGGTTGACGCCCTGGCTTTTGGGCCAGTGTTGATTTGATGTGCCACATCATGGTGAGGGGGCGGCCAAGCAAAACCGCTTACCTCAGGGCCAGAGAACAAGAGAAGAGGAAGGGGTGCCCCCACCCTGGAGGGGCAGACACCGAAGCCTCCCACAGCAGCCACCTCTTAAAGGCCCCAGCACCTCCATGGTGATAGGAGACCAAGTCTTGAACACAGGGAACTTGGAGGACACTGTGGAAGATGAAACTGACCGTATCATTCTATTTTGGGAATAGAGGCCTTATTTGACTTTTAAAAACTCCCTTTATGGAGGTTAGGAAAGCAGCCTGCCTTCACCTAAGCCGGGACATTGTGAAAGAAGTTAATGGTTTGGAAGAGCTTTCCTAGGGATGCAATGGGACGTCTTTCATCTGTTTGCCACCAAAGGTCTCACCTGGATGTGGTGAACTTATGTGAAAACCTAAAGCTGCTGGAGGATGATTTCCCCCTCTGTGAAGTCCCCAATTGTGAGCTACACAATTGTGCTCCTTACACACACATGCTCCAGAGACCCCTAAACAGGGATTCGTAGTGTTACTTCCCACGGCTGCTGTCACCGAAGTAAGACTACTTAATGAACTGGGGAACGTATTTGACAAAACACAGCCTCATTCCCAGGTCCCTTCTGGATTCAGGCCTGGCTGGTCAGGTGCACGGTGACTTACCACTTGAGAGCTTCCGGGGGAATCTACCAATTCCAGGCAGCAATACTGATCGTTTGCAAAGTGAATCTGCAAGTCTTGAAAAAGATGCAGGATTTCATAAAGTTAAAGACATCCTGCCATCACGTGTAAAGACCCTGATGGGTGTCTGGGCGAGAAAGTGTAGTCCGCAACCCTTCCAGGACCTGACTCTTCCTGACAGTCCCCCCGCAGGATCCACATACATCGAGCTCTGCCTGTTGATGTGTCCTGGCTCTGCCGGAGTGTGTTTCCCATAACCGCAGAGATTCTTGTCTTTTCAACCCTCCGATGCAGTCTAAGCACCCAGGAATGTGTCCGGAGCACAGTCTCAGTAGCTATCAATAAGTACATGTTGATTTTTTCCTTCTGGGATTTTAGTGAGGACAAGGATTTGGTCTGTTTATTTTTATTATTGTTGCTATTTACTTCCCCATCCCCAGCCACAGAAGAATGCCCGATTAATAGCAGCATTTAGTAGATACCTGTCGAATGAATAAATAATGAGTGACACATGCTTCTAATAAGCAAGGTTGGAAGAAAAAGGACCAAGAGATATCCTTGGGAAACCTGGTACCAATCTTGATACTTTGGCAAAAAAGGACCTCCTTTGTGAACTTTTTTCCCCCAGTACGGGGAATTGAAACTAGGGCCTTTGTTCTGAGCCACATCCTACAATTTTATTTTGTTTTTGAGACATGATCTCCATGAGTCAGCTTAGTTGCTCAGGCTGGGCTCAGACTTGCAACCTTCCTGCCTCAGCCTTCCAGAGTGTTGGGATTACAGGTGTGTACCATTGTGCTCAGCTCCTTTATGGACTTCCTATAAATGTTAAATAGTGTATGAAATATTGTAGTCTGTATTCAATATTATTTTTAAAATTGCAAAATAAATATGCCTGTTCATTTAAAATTTTACATGGATTTTCCATGACAACCTAGATCTATATATAAATATATTGAAAGGAGACATTAATTTCATAAGATATTTTCATTTTTCAAGGTATAGCCCCAGCTGAACTTACTTGGCATCACTACTAACTATGCAACTATGATCTCTATTTCTAAATAGATTATTTTCAATGGCTCATTTCTAGTACATTCTGGAACAACCTCAGACATTTTTTATGTTCAATTTTTTATCTTGCATTTGCTACCTATACAAGCCTGTTGCCATATTATTTTATTAAAACCCTTTGCAGTCAAAATTAACCGCAAAAAGATTCCATTTTGTGAACAGGAAAGGTTGCTTCTAACAATTCCTGACTTAAAAATATTTGGATTCTGACTTTACACTCTCAGGTACACCACTGTGCGCCTTCCATGCAGAGAATGTGGTTTTTCCTCTTCCTCTTTCAGATGATTTCCTTGAGAGCTGAAGAGCAAATATATTTAAGACTCCTAATGCTTTTGCCAAATTGCTTTCCGGAAGGGTGGTGTAATGTCACTGTAGAGGAACAAGAATGTTTGTTTCATTGAACCCTATCATTTTACTTGTTAATTTCACAGACTTAGCATAGTTGCTCATTGTTTAAATTTCTGAATTATTACTGATGAAAGGATTTATTCTTTCTCCCAGCACCTGGTGGTTACCTGGTTGTATTTAATCTTTTGAATGAGGCTCTGCCCACCGAATCTCTCCCATTTAAGGTAATCCATATTCAAATCCCGGCTTTTGCACTTAATATCAACTTGACATTAGAAGTCATTTATTTCTCTGATTTTTCCATTTTCTCATCTATTAAATGGGGGACCTACTTAAGGTGGAAAACCTAGTTCTTTCCCCTGTTGAATAGACTCGTTAACCCCAACATAGGAATCCAAATCTGCTGCAGACACAGAGAATCTCTTATCTGAATGCTTAAGAGCAGAAGTGTTTCGGTTTTGGATGACTTTTTTTTTTTCTGATTTTGGAATATTTGCATATACATATAAGTTATGTTGCTAAGGGACCCAAGCCTAAATACAGAATTCATTTCTGTTTTATATGTACCTTAATACAGAGTCCTGGAAGGTAATTTTATACAGTATTTATTGGTGCATATGTATCTTAACAGCAACCTATCATATGACATCAGGTGTAGAATTTTCCAACTACAATAATGTCATGTTGGTGTTCAAAAAGTTTCGGATTTTGGAGCATTTTGGATTTCAGATTTCCATGCCATGTTTCATTGATGAGCTACTCAATTTTCCAAAGAGAGTGGCGTTTCTTTTCCATCTCTCAGTCCCCAAACCTTCTGTCCCTTCTGTGGTGCTATGGCCTCCGTTCATTCACTCATAAAATTCAAATAAAGATTCTCTCCTCCATGCACCTCTGCTGGGCCACCTCCCATCCTTCTCTCTGAGCCCAAAGGATGCTTTGCGGAAACACAAAGGGCATCCTGCCAGTCACCACCAGATGGGGAATCCTTGGGGGGTAAGGAATTCTTTCAGTCTTAGTCCTATGTCTTGGGAAAGAACACTCAACATGTTTTGTAGTAAATAAATGGATTAGTGGGGTCTCTTGTGAGCCTATTCAGAAAAGATTATAAGATACAACGGGAAATCCAGTTTTTGAATCCCTGATAAGCAGGAGATTACCGCGTCACGGCGCAGCTCCTGGCGCTGAAGGTGCAAACCCATCTCCTGCCCATGGGCCCACTCCTGTTCCGGCTCGGGGAGCTGCCAGTCTGGGGTCAGAGGAGGAGGCCCGCACAGAAGCCTGGCACCCAGGTCCTGCCAGGAGGACTAATCGTAACCCCATGAAAAATGCCAGGACCCAAAAGTATGGATGGAGAGGTGCTGTCTACCCACGCGCCTGCCGGCTGGCCTGACCGAGGTATGGTGCTGACAAGAGGCCCCTGGACCTTCCCTTTCCACCCCTCCTTAGTAGCTTATAACTGTGCCTGGGCACAAAGGCTCCCCAGGCACATCTCAGCCAGTGCAGTGACTCTGGGCTGCAGGACAAGTTCCAGGAGCCACCCAAGAGTTGTTCCTTTAGGGCAAATGCCTTGTGTCAGCGTGAGCCGAGGTCTTTACGATAATCAGCATGCTCTGTTCTGAGGAAGGTGTTTTAGACCCAGTGTCCAACCATCCAGGAGGGAGCCTGCAGCAAGGAGTGGAGTGGAGGGAGGGTCCCACAGTCCCCCGACCCCAGATTCCTTGGAAACTTTAGAGCTCCAACCCTGCCTCCAACACCAACTTCACAACCATGGAGCCCCCACCCCCAACAATTCCACCATGTGAGGACTGTTCAATCGGCTGTTCAGAAAGAATGATTTGAGGTCCTGTGAATGATGCTCCATCCTCAATGTCACTCTATTAATGGATTCTGGAGCTTGACCATTCATACCCGGATGACTCAAATGTGGATATCCACTACAGCTCAACTATGGACTTCAGGGGCAAGGGCAGTGGCCCTAGAGACCCCGCCCTGGACAGAGTCTCCTCTGACTCTGGCAGGGTCAGCCACACTTTGACTGATCTGCAGGTCCATGAGAATAGATTCTTACTGCTTGTGCCAAGATGGTAGTAATAATTCAAATTCCATGTGTGGATGTTGCTTGGCTTCTAATTCAAACAAAGTAATTGGAAAAATATATACAAGGGGTGATTGAAATATACTCTGAATGTTTAAATTTTTAAAAATTTATTGAAGTGAGAGACACAAAGCCTTTAATCCCCCTCAGACTATTCCCCTTTGCGTCAAACACGCTTATCCCATTGTTCACGCCACTTTCTGAGGCAGTTCTAGAAGATCTCTTTTGTGGATATCTTTACAAAATGTGATTTAAAAAAATATGGTGCACACCACTGCTGTCTCCGTCCACTTAAAAGGCAGGCTCGTAAAACCATGACAGTGTGTCCTCAACTACCTTATTCCTCAGCTCTTCAGCACAGGATTTCGGGCTCTTCCCCAAAGTCAAAATGACCATGAGAGAGAAAAATTTCGAACTGACACAGAACATCAGGTAGCCATGATTTCCCAGCGAAAGACACTCACCAAAGCGGACTCCAGAACTGCCGCAGGAAGTGGCAAAAGCAATGAGATTATGTATTAGGAGCAAGGGGGAGGATTTTAGTGGTAATGCGTCTTTCGCCACAATAATTTTTTAAATTTAATAATTCATCACATTTTTATCAGACCTTGTATTTCTGAGACAATGGAGAAACTAAATGTGGATTAGATGCCCCATCAACTTACTAGTCTATAAAGTTAAGAAATCCTTGTGAATTTGTTAACTGTGATACTACTGTGTGTGTATGCGCACATGTATGTCCTCACCTGTTAAGATATGCACTTTGGTTGTGCTAAAAACACACTTTCTTGTTCTGCATCCTAAATTTTCTGGATAATTGGTACTTAATACCGAACTTCCTTCCATCCGTTTGTATGAAAAGCTCTCCAAAATATTTTAGGTGCCTCACAGATTTCTTAGAAAGGTGGGATGCAGAATACAAGCTAAGCCTTTGTTTATGACCATGACAGAAGGGCAGTTGTCCACCCTGCCCAAGTCCAAGCCCTCCGCACAGTGACTTCACTTCTCCTGACCCGGGGCGGAGTCTTTTTCTCATTCCTTCCATTCCCGTCAGGTCTGCCACTTGCTTTTGGGATACGACAGAAATAAAGATGTTCCGGTTCTCAGCCTGGGGCTTAAGAGACTTGCAGACCTCTTGTTCCCCTGGACCTGACCATCGCTCGGAGAACCAGCCCAGCTTAGCCTGGGTGTGAGAAACCAGAGCGATACAGACATGCCATCCTGGTGGAGACTTGAGGCCGTGCAGCCCCCGACCTCCCCACCAAAGGAAGAAGGTCTCCAGAACTGCCCACACCTGCAGACTCCTGAAACCTCTGCTTTTCCTGTTCGCCACTGGGGTTGGCGGTTATTTATTGCATAGAACTATTATGGCAACAGATAATGGACATGGTGCTTCTCAGTCATGTTTTATGAAAATAAACGATGGCACTAGATGAAGCGAACTAGCAGCTTTGAGGAGTGACGGTCCGGTTGCCTCAGCCCAGGACAACCACATCAAGCGTTTTGGTGCTTTCTGTATATTTTAACCAACATTTGGCAAGTTGTTACAATGCCCACCCCATACGCATGCTGGGATGGTCCAGGTTTACGTTCCCACTGCCAGGAACCTGCGCGGACCTTTAGTCATCTGACACTTTGTCCCTTTCCCTGCTGTAGAGGCGTAAGCAGGCTCTGATGTGTGTGACGGGGAGCAGGGGGCCTGGCAAAGATGATCACTTTTGGGAAAAGCACACACCTACTGTAAAAGCTGTTGGACTCTAGTCTAAGGACATCTTTTCCCAGACAGAGAAATCCTTTACTGCATTAAACACATTAAATGATGTTGAAGATTCTCTGTCTTTCCAACAAATCCCTGGAGTTCCAGGCAGGAGCTATCTCATGCAATTAAGGAGATAGAATCAAACAAGATATTTACTGCAGATTCTTTTTTCTTTTTTTGCACACACAGTCATAATGAATTAAAAACTCTGAACAATAGAAAAACCAGAGCAGCTATCTATAAATCTATTCCAGAGAAATAAAAGTACAAGCTATACAATTTAATCCTAAGTGCTTTTTATTAATGAAATGAAGCATGCTAAAATATTCATGTACATTAAACTCTTTATAATTAAAATACTGACATATACTTAAAATAACAATATTCAGGAGAAGTCGAACGATGATGCCAATTCAAATGATTATGTTCTCATTCCTGGCTTACATTGATTTGAGTACAAGTTGTAGAGTTTGGAAGTCTGTAGATTTAATTATTTTTGTGAGTTAGTTTAGTTCTGTTGGGCAAACATATAATTCAGGGCCTATTTTTTGCCAGGGAATGCCAAAGCGAAGATCTTTATCACCACCAAAAATTCAAATGGGTACTATCCAATGAAATAAGCCCCCAAAGCAATAATGCCAAGAATCTATGTGAGCATTGGATAGAGACTTAGCCCACCCTGGAAAGACAGTCACTTGGGGAGTGGGTAGAGTGGTAGGGGATGTTCCTTTGGGTTAGGTCTTAAAAGACAAGCTGAGTAAACCAGGAGAAGGGATAGAGTTTAAGATCATGATGGGAAAGTTTTCTCTGTTTCCCAGATGAACACGTGGATGCTGACTAGTCCTGGAAAAATGTTGCAATACCAGCACCAGGGGAGGCTGAAACAGGAGGATAGCAAGTTGAAGTCTAGCCTGGGGAATTGACCCAACTTAGTGAAGCTCTATTTCAAAATAAAACATAAAATAAGGGCAGGTGATGCAGCTTGGTGGATGCCATGGGTTCAATCCCTAGTACTGAGAGAGGTGGGGAAAGAAAGAGAGAGAGAGGAGGAGAGAGTGCAAGTGCTTGAGATTTGAACTTGGGACTGCCTGATTTTGAACTCTGTGCTCTTTATACTGCAGCTACCACCTTTCTTGCAGGAAGTTTCTCCCCTTCTTGTTGGAGGTGTGGCAGCAATGGGGGGTTGAGTACATGGATAAGTGTATCTTCCTGGGTCAACCACGGTGTGGCTTGGAGATGAGGTGGAGCACTTTGGTGTAAAGTCAAGCACAGTTTTCAAATATCCTCAACGCGCTTGGCAGAAACGGGTCTGGGATACGAACTATCCCACATATGCACATCACCTACCATCACCGCCACCACCACAGATTTCAGGCTGGTGGTATCTCATCCACGGAGCCGTGTGCTCTGGCTTTGAATCATGCTCGCTAAATACATTTGCACCCATATTTGACAAGAACCGCTAACTAAAGGGGCCCTGACTCACCCAGTTCCTTGCTTCCTCCTCAGTGGTGCCTTCCACGCATGGCCACTCTGTCTCCAAGCTGAGGCAGCGAGACTTTCACCCCTCTTGGCCTGGGTACAGCTTTGCCCTGGGCATGACCTGCCCGACACGCACTCCCTTCCCACTTCCCACCCATCTTGCACACCTGGATCTTTCTCATCCTGGAGAAAGATCCTGGAAGATTCGGCTTAAGAAAGAATAAGCCCGCGCCTTCTCAGAAAAGCCCTTCTTTACCATCCACACTGTCCCTGAGCACCATACATCTGTAACGTAAGTCCAGGAGTTTTCTGTCTTCTTAGCGGCAGCCTTCTTTAGCCTTATTTAGGTGTTACTGTGTCCACTTTCTGTCTCTGGACACAAAAAGAGAGAGAATTTTTGTTTTACTGTTTCTCTGGGGTCTAGAATATTCCTTGGCAAATATTTTGTCTTTAATAAAAAACTGATTGGACAAAAGAATGAAGATTACCACTTGGGGCTGAACGGGGCGAAGGTCTTATTTTTTATCTAACTTTCTAAATGGTAAAACCCCTGAGGTCTGGGATTGCTTGCCATTGTCAACAAAGCAAACATAAAACATTGTTGAGCTAGGTTTGGACTTAATTATGATGTAATTTGGGCATTTCCCTTCAAAAATAGTCTGCCTTTTGGTATTGGAGACCCATTTGTTATTTGTGGATATACTAAACACTCTTCTTCCAATTATTTTCTCTGTAAACTGTTGTTTTATGGATCCACAGACTGTCTTTGGACTAGTGGATAACTAAGCATTTTATGCTTTACATATCACTTTAAATGTCTTCAGATCATTCTATTTTCATCTTGTTTTGCTGGTGTGTGTGTGTGTGTGTGTGTGTGTGTGTGTGTGTGTGTTTGTGATCTGTCCCAGTATATGGGGAACAAAACTGAGCGTCACTAGGTTAAGTTCACTTCTTAGGCAGAGATGTAACTGTGCCTGAGAGTGCCCTTGTTACTTCTAGCTGGCCCTGGGGGCACAAAGGCCATCGGGAAGGGGCAGGATCCTTTCTCTCAAGGGCATTGGAGTAGCTCAACAGGACACTCAACACAGAGCACAAATCCTGGAACTATTTCATAAGTGACTGAAAATGAAGCGATCAAGGAGCAGAACACCGAGTTGTATGCTATGGTCCTGTGAATCTGTAAAATGACACGACCAGGGGAGAATCGGTAATTATGGGGCTTCCATAAGGAACAAAGGTGGCAGAGTGGTTATCGGACCTTGCTGGAGGTCCTTCCAATCAGGTCAGAGTGGAGTGCTCTTACTAAACAGAACCCTGAGCATAGGTGTAGTGGAATCTTACAGACATCTGGCCACATCCTGATCGTTTCTGCTCTGTCCTGCTGTAAGTGGCGCAGGCAATTCAGTTTTCTGGAATGAGGAGAAAGGCAGACATTGTCCCCGCCATGGGCCGTGGGCTGTGTTCCTAGTGGCCCATTCCAGAGCTGCTTGGCCCTCCAGCCCGAAATGGAGGGAGAGAAAAGTGTCTCTTTATCTTGCATCTGTATAATATTTAAGATCTAGTATAGACTGAAATACTGAGGAGAGACAGAGAACAAGAACATGGTATGTTGGGAGGAAAAAATGGTGGGTGTGAAACATACAAAACCAACGTGCCATTCTGGAAATTGGGCACAAGAATCATTTCCACGGGAAAAGGAGGAACCAGACCATTTTTTTCACCTTGTATAATAAGTGAGTATCTTTAGAATAATGATGGGCACTTCGAACTGGAATGAGTTGTTACAATGGCTTGCCCAAAATGAGAAAAAACAGGAGAGCCACAATCCCCTAGAATTCCAAGTGGGAAGGCCAATTGTTACAGGGGCTCATTTGCACCCAATACTTATTTCTTATTCCTTTTTGATTTTAGGGAACACGGTGAAAGATACGGACTTTTCCCCAATAATAACATGCACCTCTATCCAGCAACTTTATCAAGCGAACTAGCCCAAGTGATCCTGGGTTTACAATGTCTGGTCAGGAGGAGCTACCACACTAACCTTAGGTCAGCTAAGTCATCATCTAGTGGAAGCACCAAACACACACTCATCTGATTTTACTCACAAGTTGCAAGACATCATATAAAACCCTTTTAACATATATTATTGAAAACCTCTATTATAGTCCTCCAACTTAGTGATTTTGATTAAATCTCCACAACAGAAAATAAGGCATTGTAACATATGCACTCGCCTTGAGAAGGTCCTATTACAGCACAACCACACTTGCATTATTATGTTAAAAATGAATGGTCCTGGGAAAATAATTTAGTGAGAGATGAACTTAGAGGAACTAGAAGCATTTAGTATTGTGTAAATTACCAAGTGAAATTGCTTTGCTATGAAACTTTGGGCTCATTGTCAGAGATGTTTAGTCTGCTCAAAATGTTTGATCTAAGAGAATGCCTGTGCTCAGAGAGAAATTCAATTTGCACGGTGGGGGCCTCCGTTGGTTCTTGCGATTGGCTCAGGTCGGGGCTGGGTCTGGCTTCAGTGGGCCGAGGAGTCCAGGCATAGCTCAGTAGGGCTCCAGCTCTGGATCTTGTCCCGAGTGGGCACAGTGATGTCTCCAGCCATGGCTGCCCGTGTGCCCCTCTGAGGAGAGGACAATGTAGGAAGATCACAGGAAACCCAGCTCCCTGTGAGCAGGGGCTGTCCCTGCTGCAGGGCACCCAGGGCAGCTCCTGGTACCATGGCCGGCCTTGGCTCCAGGAAACAGCAACTCCAGAAGAGCTGCCACACGGCCCAATTGGCAGGACGGTGCCTGCTTCCTCTAGGGTTTGTGAACTTTCAAATGACGCCACGGCACTTTGCTAGGAAAGCTTTAGTCCTCCATGGGGAAGGAAGGACGGACTCACAGAGCTCTGGCGAGGCCTGGATGGCCTGAGAGACCAGGCATGGCCTCTAACACATGGTTTTAGGTGGGATGCTGAAGAGCAAAGATGATGCACTAAAAAGCTTAAGATTAGAGCTGCAAGACTGAGTCCGATTTACAAATGGAGAAATGGAGGCTTGGCGCCAGATGCACAGCAAGGTCTTGGCTTCAGAGCTCAGGACCCCTCTTTACATGAGGTGCCTGAATATAAAACCCCATAAGCATGCTGGTCCACCTGATGGGTGTGAATATTCAGATCCCCGTGGCGTCCCTGATCTGAGACAGGGAAGCTGGTCCCACATGTGGCGAGCCAGGTGCTATTAGTGTTGGCAGTATGACAGGACATTGGGAAGGTCCACCAGGATGAGTGAGCCTGGACCAGCAGCAGCCAGATGAGGGTGGCTGACATTCTTCGTGCTGGGGTGTGTCTCGGGATGTTTTGGAGGAGTCACGTGGCTTGATCTGAGCTGTGGCAGGACAGAATAATGACGGAATTGAGTGGCAGGCAACAGGAAAGTTCTAGAAGCTTCTGGCTTCCTGGTGGGGCAGGGAGAGATCAAGCAGTTAAAGCAGTCAAGTGGCCTCGCACTTTGACACGGAACAGGCCAACCATGACTCTCCTTCTACACATCCGTCAGAATCAGGTTTGGAAGCATCTCTACAGCCTTTTCTTGATGCCCCCGAGCCTGGCATTGGTGCTGGCACACCTCATCCCCCTTCAAGCACCGGATGCTTTCCTCGTTGAAGCACACGTAGCACCTGGCTGTGTGTCCTGGCCACCCTCAGACGCATCCCACACGCCTGCCACAGGGCCTGAGTCCCACTCTCCTGAATCTCCTTTCCCTGCCGGGCCCCAGGCCTCCACCCGTATTTGTTGAGAGAAGGGAGGAGAAACAGGATGCGTTACCATTTTCGTCTCAGTAAATATTGACAGCCTCACTTTCTCTACTCGCAGTCTGGTATCACTGTGTCTGCTGTTGCTGTATAAATGTGTGCGAGGCTGGCAAAGGTTCACTTACTGCTATTGTGTATAATGTGTGTGTGTGTTTCCCTCTTTAGCTGTATAAAAAGCAAGTGTCTCCATAAATCTCCATAGTGATCATATGCAAAAAAATCCCTCAACTCCTGTCCAAATCCTGAAGGGAGTGTGTGCGAAGAAGAAGTGTGGTGTGGAAGGAAGTGGATGGATAGATGCATCGGGCAGCCCAGTTTTTTGCAGACGCAGATGGAGGACGGAAAGCCGGCGTTTGCACGGGGCCTTGCTAAGCTCTGCTGGCTAATTGGAAGCAGAGCTTTCCTCACAGCCCGCTATCCTTTATCCCAGTCTATTACTCTCCCTCTAGGCGAGCTCGTCTTAATTGATTTAATTTGTCACTGAAATGTCATACTTACGATGGGACCAAAAACTGAAACTGGCTATGTCCACAGCAAGGAAGAATAATTAGCAAATTCACATGTTGTGCTGGTTTTCATCCCTCTAATCGCGGGGCCAATTATGACTTTAAGTAAAGCCATAAGGTGGGAGAAAGAGACAGATGCGCGAACACTTTTTCCAAACCTAACAAGGCAGCACTTGGATCTTACAGAGGGAGCTTCTCGGAGGACAAAGCTGAGCGGAAAATGCAGAGTTCAGTGGCCCCATTCCATTCGTCCCTGCATTTTCCATTTCTAATGTATACGATATGGTATAAAATATGTCTTTTATAGATTTCTTATGTTCTTGCCATTGAGTCCTATTTTCCCACTAGTAAATGAACCATTGTTGTGTACAAATACAGTAGTGTGCCCCCTAAAGTATACATATAAGCCTTAACCCTTAGTGCATGTGAATGTGACCTTACTCATAAAAAGGTTTTGGAGTTGTAATTAAGTCAAAGTTATTGAGATCAAAACATCCTGAATTTAGGATGGGACCTATACTCAAAGACAGATGTCCTTATAAGAGAAAGGAGAGGGAAGTTTGAGACAGAGACACAGAGAATGACATGGGAAGATGGAGGCAGGCCAGGGAGTGGCAGCGACTGGCCCAAACCTCTCTCCTAGCTCCCGGCAGCCTGGGCCTTTCCCGGTCTGTACATGGCTTTCTCCATCTTCTTCATACTGTCTTCTCCCTGTGCCCGAATTTCACTTTGTTACACAGACGCAGTCCTGTTTGGGTGGAGTGGGGCCACCCGAAGGACCTTGTTTAACTCAATCATCTTCCACATCCCTCTTTCCAAGTAAGGCCACACTCAGAAGTCCTGAGGCTCAGGATTCAACATCTGGGGAGGACACCAGCAAGCCACAGCTGGATTTGGGGAACAGGTCCTGCCCTAGAGCCTCAGGAGGAACCGACTGTGCTGACAGAGTTGTGATTTCAAGAACTCTGGTTTGCAGAGCTGTGAGAGAACACATTTCTGTGCTTCTTAAGCTCCTCTGTGAGCATTTGCTGCCACAGCCCCCGGAGACAAACACACACCTGGTCCAGCTACTCTTGCTTGCTGTTCATAGCGCTCTCTCACCTCCCAGTTGCTGCTGCATAATCATTGTTTCGTTATAAGCCAGCTTTCAAACCCTGAGTTTATTTTCTATAATTGTAATATAAGTTTTGCTGAAATGTGTTCTTTGTTTTGTTATATAACAGAAACACTTGTTGCAGAGGCAAAACTGGGTAAAATGATAGCTTTGATAGTAGATGGTGTATATCTAGAAAACTAATCATTATCCTTCTCCGTTAAGGGAATACTGTCATAGTTTAGCATTTCAATGATGCTACTGTTCTAGGCTGGCATCTTTGTGGTTTTCCTGACTTTGTCCCCTTGGTGGCAAAACGGCTGCAGAACAGCGTGCATCAGACACTCACATACTATATTCAAAGTCACAAACAGAAATTGATACAGACATGGAGTTTCTCTTCATGTGCCTTTTTGGCTTCAGAAAAGAAATATCTTTCTCACACTTTCCAGGGGGTTTCCTCATACATTGCATTGGTGAGAACTCAATTTCATGGCCATCTCTAGCTTTGGGACTAGGAAAGACAAAGCCTATCTTTCTAAGTCTCTCACTGGGTTACAAGTAGAGGCGGAGGCAGAGAGCAGTCAATCAACAACCTCTGTTGCCATCCCACCTGGCTAGTCTGGGTTTTGGGTTCCTTTGCACGTATCCAGTCACCCGATTGCCAGAATCACAGTCAGTGATGCTTAAAATTCAGTGTGAATCAGAGTCAGCCAGAGAATTTGTTAGCATAGGATGACCTAAGCTCCAGCCCCAGACGGTCCTCAGGACGGCCCAGAGATATCACGGATACCTTCCACAAAGCACTGGGCTGGTCCCAGGGTCCTTGTTGGTCTCATTGGCATTATTACTTCTCAAGTAAGGTAAGAAAATGAAGAATTATCAAGAGTGCTACTCTTGAATTCTCTTCTTACTGCCTTTACTAGAAAGGGAAAAGAGAGAGGGAGACTTCCGACTGACTTTTCATTAACAACTTTAGGCACTGCTGTGACAAAACACCTGAGAGAAATCACCTTCAAAGAAGAAAGGTTTGCTTGAGCTCACAGTTTCAGAGGTTGCAGTCCACGCTCACCTGGCTGTATTATTTCTGGGCCTGAGATCAGGCATGACATCATGCCGGGGCACATGGTGGCTCGAAGTTGTTCATCTGATGGCGGCCAGGAAGCAGAAAAAAAAAAAAAGGAGGCAGAAACAAAATACCCCTTCAAGTTCATGTGTCTGGGGACCTACTCCTCCAACTAGGTTCCACTTCCTAAAGCTTCTGCCCTTTCCCAATAGGGCCATTAGTTGGAATCCAAGTCTCAGCAGGTGAGACTTTAGGGGACATTATAGACCCTAGAGGGGCAGTGGTGGACCTGTGGCACCCGTGCCATAGCAGGCTCTACAAGGTTTGCCATCACTGGGAGTCAGAGCACAGGCCCTAGTGACAGGTGGCTGCTGGATGCCAGATCAGTTACTGCCGTGAGGTGAGCTTGCCAAGCAGGATTTATCGCTTCTCTGCTTTCTGGTTTCACTTCTGCCATTCACTGTTTTGTTCATTTAGAAAAACTCACTCTTTTCTTTAACAAATAGCTTTTGAGTATTATCCAGGGTCAAGTCCTGCCCTGTGTGGCCCCCAACATCCCCGTGTTCACCCTGTGAATAGGACTTTAGTTCTTCACTTTGTGGATGTAGGAATCAAGGCTAGATGATCAGTACCTGTGTTCAGCAGTGGAAAAACTATTGAATAGAACCGTGTGGACAATGAACACTCCTTTTGCCTTGAAAACTAATTAGATCACCCTTCAACCTGATGTACCCTGAAGGAACTGAATGGGAAGATTCAATGTTCCCGAACTTGGATGCAAGCAAAGACATGCTTCCCTTGCTCGCAGAGCATTTGTTGTCTTTTGCAAATCGAAGAATGAATTGCTTAATGGATTTGATTTTTCAACTTCTATGTTTTAGAAAAAGAGGGAGCAGACAAAGATAAAAAGAATCACAAACTCATTTAGTTTCGTAGCTGCCCTCTCTCAAGTAGATGCAAGTCGTTTTAGCACTTAGTACCTCAGTTGGGTTTGACTGAAAAGAACAAGTCTTCTCCAGCGCACCTTTGGCCTGTCCTGTGGCTCCAGGTAGGAAGTTTGCTGAGCACAAGAGAAGAAAGTGGACTTGCTGTGGCCTCCCAGCTCTGGGCTTTTGGCCAGTTCTCCACATTCCAGAAGAATTAAATAATTATGGGGTTGGGGGCACCACCATCACAAACAATTTTGAATGCATTCTGCATTAGAAAGCAGAGGTCTCTTAGTGACATGAGATCAGAGTATTAGAGGCCCTTTCCAGACCCCGAGTGGTGGGTGGTGAGAGTGGAGATGGCCACCACCACAGAGACTACACTGGGGAGAACTGTTTAGTGGGCCCTTTCCGGCTACTGAAAATCCTAATGCTTCTGTTGATCTGAGGCTCCTCCTATCTTTCGTTTCCCTTTCACCTTCTTTCCTCGGGGCTCTGCATGCTTGCACTTGACTGGGGATTACTGAGATTGTTTGTATGAGCCATTCTAGAGAGGCAGAGGGTGCTGTGTGACACAGTGTGTGGACACCACAGAGACCTGAGTTATCTCGGTCAGAACTGGAGGCTAAAGTAGTGCCTTCCCCCGGACAGCAACAGACAATCGACTTACTCATCTGCCGAGTCCTGAGTCCCGCGTCCTTAGCTGCCTGGCCCTGTGCTGTCCTTCCTCCTCCCTCTCAGGGGAAATCTGACTTTTCATGTCGGGCACTCTGTTGTGGCTTTTCTTAGAACTTCGGAGTAGAAAAATTATAAAATTATAAAAAGTATAAACACTATTACAATTTTAGACCTGTTTCATTGTTGTTGCATTCACTAGTGGAACACCTTTAAAAATTTCACTTTTCTTTCTTTTTCCCATTTATCAGTTGTTCACATTGTCCAGAGTCGTCAAAATTAAGGCTAGGGGTAGAATTGGAGGTAAGAAAACATTTAAAAAAGAATCTGAGGTTCGTGAATCATTGACTTAGTTACTGTTCCTATTAGGGCCTCTGCTACTGTTACTGTTACCTTTGACGGTGCTGCTGTTAGTACCACGAGTGCTGTGACTGGCACTAAAGTTATTACTACATGGCTGCTAAGAGGACTTTACCACCAGGGCTGAGAGGACTTCTAACCGCTCTTACCCCGCGGCCTGGGTGCACCATCCACCTGTGACCATGTTTCCCATAACAATCCATTTCACAGGCAAGGCTTACATGTTTCCATAACTGAAGTTTGTTTGTTTGTTTGTTTGTTTTGGTGCCAGGGATCGAACTCAGGACCTTGCGCTTGCCAGGCAAGCACTGTAACCACTGAGCTAAATCCCCAGCCCATAACTGAAGTTTTTAGCTACTTAGCAGTGGAACAGAGACTTTAAACCGGTTAGACAGGTTGAGCATCCTTGATTCTAAAGTATGAAATGCTCTAAACCTGAGACTTTTTGAGCACTGACAGGTCTACAGAAGTGCAAAATCCCGCACACACCAGGCCTCACGCGGCTGTCAGAGTGAAGACGGAGATGGACCTAAAGTACCGCCTGCCGTGAGCCTCGGGCCATGCAGCAAGGTGCGCAGGAAGGAAGCACCGAGTTTGTGTTTACAGTCGGGACCCCGCTCCAAGGTATCTTACCATGTACAGCGGATACTCCTAAGTCGACGTGAACACTTCCCATCCTGAGAACTTCAGAAAGGGACGCTCAATCTGTATTTGGGAGAAAAAGGTGTGTTTTAATGGCCGCGCTATACTGTACCTCAGTGATTTTCCTGTATTGTAAAGAACAGAAGGATAGACTTCAGGCTAGAAACTGCCCACGAACTCAGCAGTTACTACAATCATCCGTTAAATTAGTAGCGAAGGACCTCACGAAGCAGAGTCCTGTGCTCTGCTGGGTCACGCGGTGCTGGGGTCACCGCCGGCAGGCCAAGGTGCTCAGTCTGGGGAACAGATGGACAGGCCGTGGTGGCCTGGGCTTCACGCTCCCCCGGAGCTCAGGGAGGAAGCCCTGAACCCAGTGCAGAGGAGGGTCGGGCGGGCCCCTCAGGAGGGGGGAGATTTCGCTGAGGTCGTGAGCGTGGAGTGCTTGTGACGAGATTAGTGTCCTTCTCCCCGTCGGAGGCAGTTCTGGTCTCTGTGTCCCAAGGACAGAGCAGGAAGGCAGCAAAGCCTCGCTCTGTACCCTCCCTAGGACCCGAGGCGGCTCCGGCCTTGGTTCTGGATTGAACTTCCAGAACTGTGGGAGGTGCACTTCTATGCCTTCAGCTGGACAGCCAGGGGGGCTTGATTACAGCAGCCCAAGCAGACTGAGAGGCAGAAGCCATTCAAAGGGGCCTGGAGGCGCAAAGCAGCTGAGCCCCTACGTGGCAGGCAGCGTGGAGAGAGGGACTGGGAGGAGGAGAAGGCACTGGCGGGGAGAGAGGAGAGGGGCAAAGTCCCGGGGAGGAGCCCGGGCAACAGAGCTTCAGCTGCCAACTCCCAGCACCTTTGGATGGACAGGGCGGGCTCCATGCTCCAGGCTGTGCAGAGGTGGGCACTGGGCCCCGGGCAGACGCACTGGGCTGCTGGGACGCGGGGCTCCCTCTGTGATACCCAATTCCCTTCCAAACTCAGTTTGTCCCATGGTAAACTCAGGATGGCAGGCTTGGCTCACCAACGTACCCTTTCCTCTGGGGACAGGTGTGCACTCTCCTCAGAACTGGTGTCCACAGCAAGAGGTGCGAGGGCATACCTGCTGCCAGAACCTGAGGTAGGACAGGGGCAGCACAGATCACAGGCTGGGTCATCGGGGGCCCTTTGGTGGGTTTTACCCTCCTCTTTCATTCTTCATGCCACCAATACTCAGCAGGAGATGACGGGGGGATTTACCCATGCTATGTCTGAACAGCGCGCAGGAAGGGGGTTAAAATGCACCAAAGTCACACTGCTGCTGCTGTCACCGATTTCCACCCAGGGGCACCGTGCAGGTACTGAACGGTCTCCTGATCATCCTGACCATCCCTCTTTACCCCTCTTGCAGGCTCAGTCCGAATGGAGGGGACACAGGCTGCCATTAACATGGCATCTGCAGAGCTGTGGGATGCTTGGCTTTGTGTTTCACAAAGAGCCGACATTACACTCTGCGTGGACTGTATTTCTACTACTTGCAGCTCAGGTTACCAGAGTACACTCTGATGCAGCCTGCGAGGTGGGAGGACCAGGCACAGCCGTTGTTGGGAGCAAGCTGTCCAAAGAGTTGGCCGGCCGGCGGGTCTGGGCTGGAAGCCCGGTGGAAGGAGGGCTCACAGTGAGGTTCCTGCTCCCAGCCTCTCCCACAGCTTCTCCAGGGCTCAGGACAGACCCAGCCCTGGGCAGTCTCCCTCTAACTGCTCCACACTCCTTTCCCGGCTGCTTCTCCCACTCCCTCTTCTTTAGTTCTCCTTCATCAGACTGGCAGGTAGGAAGAATGCAGGAAGAATTAACAAATGAGAGATCAAGAAGGTGACGGGGCAAAATTCAGCCCTCCACTTCTCTCCACCTCAAATGTTGTTGTGTCTTTGGGGCTTTTTTGGGGGGGTGCTTGACATCTGCTGCCCATCAAAGCATCTTCCCTGAAACACTGCAGAATCCCACGGAGAAGTTAGCATTCTCACAACAACAACAACAGCACAATAACAGTATGTGCACGGTATATTTTTTTTAAGTTTGTGAGAATTTTCACATATTGTGTTTATTATACGGTAAGCATTCACTGAGTGTTCATTTTGCTGGAATTCTTATAGATGTCACAGGGGCATTATAAGCTAGTGTTAGAGATATTAAACACACATACACACATGCATGCATGCGGACACACAAACACACACACACACACACACACATGCACGCACAGTACAGTACTGATGACCCTGCAGCATAAATGACCGTCCCTATTCATGGGTGGAAATTTACCCCTCCTGTCACCACTGTCCCCTCCAGACTTTAGCACGGAGACAGAGCTGCCCTGCTCACCATTTACTGCCAGCACCCAGTGTGGGCCAGGGCGGGATACACTTCTGCTGCCTTTGACATTGTTCGGTGTGTTGGTCTGTCCCCTACTACTGAGTTTTCTGGTATTAACATCTCACAGTGTCTAGGGGAAGATGGTCCTAGTGGAAGATTTCTCAATCTTGAAATGGGGTGACCCCTTGGATGTGGCTTCTCAGTTTTCTCCGATCTCCAACTCTCTCCAGGTTTTCTCATCCTTTTTCATGGCTTTAAGAAGAAGGTATAAGATAACAACTTCCAAGTACAGATGATCAGCCTAGACTTTGGACATGTCCCTTTTGAGTGTTAGAGGAGGGAACCTCAAAAATAGTTCGCTCAGAACGAATCCCCTCCTGCATGCTCCCATGCAAGAGCCTTCTCTAGATGGGTAAGCCCTCCACATGCACCCCCATCACTGACAGTGGAGGCCTACGGGCTTCCCTGACTGTGCCCTTCTCACAGGATCCCCTGCTCCGCTTCTTCCGTGGCTCCACACTTCCATCTCCAGTCCTCCTCAGCCCCCAGCTCCAGCGCGTGATACTGGCTGGTGTCCCAGGCATCTTTGTCTCCCTCCAGCCTTCTTGTTTTCACCCTCTCGCCAGGACTGGTCCACCAGTCTTCCCAGAGAGCCGGGATAATCTTGGAATCTGTCATCACTAGAAGAAAGAAAGCACTCCAACTGTTCCCTGCTGAATTAAGAATGAGACAGGAAGCCCTCACTCTGGTTTGGATACCCACAGTGGGACACAGATTATTGTCTCCACTTAGGGATTTCTCACCTCCATAGGATGCCACTCACCTCTTCCTCTACTGAGGCTCTGCCAGGCTGTTTCCCGCTCATATCCCTCAGGTCTCCTCTTAAGTGCCTTCCTTGGACAGGCTGCTTCATCGCATCACCTCCCTCCCACCCCAGATGTCTATGGCTTCCTCTACTTCCTCCACTGTGGACATCATAGGCCAACCTGGCCCACAGCGTGCAGGTTTCCCAGGGTGGTGGCATGCTGCATGACCAATGTGCAGTACAGTAGCAGACTCTACATAAATATTTGTTTTCCCAATAAGTAAAGCCTTAAAAATGTTCTCTCCAGGGCTGAGGATGCAGTTCAGTTGCTAGAGCTGGTAGAGGGCTTGTCTAGCATGTGGGAGGCTTTGGTTTCAATGCCCAGCACTGCCGATAATGATGATGATGGTGAGGATGATGATGATGATAATCTTAGCAAGAATGTGCCTACAAGCAGCCTGGCATAATGGCAGCATCCAGTATGGGGATGATCTCTCTTTCCTAATTAAGTAAAATTCATATTTGTTCATCTAAGACCCATTTCGGAGAGAAATATTTTTTGGGAGAAGTAAGAAGTGTTGATTTTCATCCTCTATTTACATGCCATGGGTGTTGAACAAATCTACTTAAGCAGCTCATATTAATCACTCTTATGATTACTTATTCTTAATTAAGAGCTTGATCATTAAACAATAAAATCTATTCACCGCATGGCTAATACGTTACTCTCTGCTTTGACTCTGCTGGGTCTGGCCAGGTAAGATTTTCATCACGGGTGTTGCTAAGTCCCAAGACAAGAATTTATTCTGGTGATGAGCCTTTCCAATTTTGCCCTGTGAGTTTTAGGAGCAATTGGAGAGTCTTGCAGTACAGACGCTTGTTTAACTTTAGGACTTCCTACTTTTCTTCCTACCTTTTGCCACATTTTTACCTTGATGCCAGCGTTTTCTCAGCCGGTGTGGTCAGTGCCCAGCATCTCAGGCCCTGTTCCAGAGGTGGTGAATCAGAACCCTGATTTTAAGGAGTCTTCATGTAGTTCACACACACATAAAATTTCAGAAGTACCATGAGACATGAGGGAGATGTTGTGCCGCTAGACTTTCCCTATTTTAGAGATGAGAAAACAGAGCTCCAGAAATGGGCTGTGACATGGGCCCATTTCTGCCTCCTGTCCTGATATATCAGATCACAATGAGACAGCAAGAACGGCTCATTCCTCTACTTCCTCTTCCCCTTCCTCTTGCTTCTCCTTCTTTGACAGAGGGGATTAAACTCAGGGCTTTTTCACTGAACTACCTCCCCAGTACCCCCAATTTAAAATTATTTTTAAATTTTAATTTGCTAAACTTTCGAAGCTGGGCTGGAACTTGCTATTCTCCTGCCTCAGCCTCCTAGAATTTGGGGATTATGTACAGGCCTGAGCCACCACACCTTTTTATATAAAGAACTTCCATTGACACTACACCTTCTTATTTATCTACGTTTTCCCTTCTTACATACCTACGTTGATATACAATCCAATTGGAAAATTGATACGAATGATGTGAGTACTTCAAGCATGTGGGTATATGGAAAATTTCAAACTACATTGTGCAGCAAGCCTTTTTTACCAAAGAATTTTACTTTTTGGTATGTATTCAGGCTGATACTCACTTATCTAGTTTGTTTCCTCAACAGCTCTTCAGTCCTGTGAAATACCTCATTTTCTTTAGCCACTCCCATGTTGGCGGAGGTTAAAGCCATCTCCGATTCTCGGTTCTTGCAAACTGCAAAGTCTTGAATGCCATTGGGGGTTCTGTTCGCATAAGTGCAGGTGCTGCTCCAAGCGCTCTCTCACAGGTGGCACGCATTGGCAGTGGACGCGTGTGTGGATCGCAGGCGATGCCTGCTCTCGCTCGAGGCCGCCTCCCACCCTGCACGTTCCTATTTGTGGGGCACAGTTCTCAGTGCTTGGAATTATCAAACCCTGTAACCTTCGCTGCCAATCTGACCTATGAGAGATGATGTCTGCGTTTAATTTGCATTTCCTGATTATTAGAGAAGTTGAATAACTTTTCGTAAGTGTATGGGCCATTTAAATTTCCTTTTTTCTTATAACCTTCACTTACTTTCTTTTTTGTGGCTTGACTGTTCAACATTAATTTGCAGATATGCAGTATCTGTTTTGAATCATGATACTGCTTTATGTGTTGTGAATGTTTTTTCTTCTAGTGTGAATTATATCTTGTACTCAGTTCACTGAGCTCTTCCGTATGAGGCTTCTTCTTAGGATTTTGATAGAACAGAATTGTCAATTTTTTTTCCTTTAAGACTATTGTTTTATTCGGTTGTACATTTCTGTTTAAAAAAGCCTTTTTAATTGCAAAGTCACAAAGCATTCTCTTCTCTTACTTTCTTATACTTTTAAGCAGAAGTATAAATGATTGGTGTTGATTAATGATTGGTATTTATTCTTTCTTAAATTTATTTTTTTTTGTCTTCTAAGAAGGAGACTACTACATACATGGCATTGATTTCTTTATTATGATAACCTTTTCCCTAAGTCACCCATTAAATGTTTATTGTCTCCTGAGCAGTATTAATTAGGTGCTTAATGCTAAGTATTACAACAATACTTGTTCTTCTTGGAGACACAATGTAATTTCTACCATCATGCCACAGAAGTTAGGGTGTTCTCCTGAACATTCATTCCATCTTGAACTTCTGCCATCTTGCTCTTGGACTTCTTCATGTCTGATCCTTCATGGCAAAGAAAATGTGAATGATCACTGAGAACAGGTTAGTTATAGATTTGAAAACACCATGTATCATTCCCATCTGCATTCCATTGCTTATTCTCAGACACATGGAAAGAAGTATAATGTAACCTCCCTGAACGGCCAGTAGAAATACGGCCTGGTGAATGTTGGCAGTGTTTTTGTTACACTTGGGTCACACATTCTTCCCCTCTCACAAGCTGAGTTGTCTGTTGGGCAAGTTCCTACATCCTAATTCATCCTTATAGTCCAACAGTCAGTTCGTCCTTGATCAGACAATACTGAGTATATTTGGCTCCCACTGAATGTAATACTTCACCCACTTTGAAATGTTTTTGAATTTATATGGTCTATTTTTTACATTTTATTCATGTATGTGGAATTTTAAATCAATGCAAATAATTTCTCATATACCCAGAAGAATGCTACTGGACTTATAATTGGACTGCACTAAATTATTAGTTTATATATTAAATAGGGGATGATTAGCATCTTTTCAATATTGAATCTTCCACATTCAATACAATGATTTTGTTAGTGGTCACATGACTGTATGAATTTTCTGTGAACTGTACTTTTAAATGGTGAATGTTATAAACCGGCCAAAACAGCTGGTAGAGTTGAACACCCAGCTCATTTATTTTCCGTCTTTCTTGTTTTCTAATAAAAGCTTCATCTGAATTTCTGTCTGAATACTACTTTAGATGACTCCTTCTCAATGAAAACATTCAAGCATACCAAACATTTTTCATGCTGTAATGAAATTCCGATGCCCCCATCACCCAGGCACAACAATTACCAAGATTTTACAATATTTGCTTCACCCAGTTTTCTTTATTTGTCTTAACTGAAATAATTTAAAGTGAATCTCAGATATATCACCTCACTTCCATATTAATTCAATAGGCATTTCTCAAAAATATGTATAATTTCTTAGGTAATCAAAAGGCCATTGTGATACATCACGGTAAAAATAATTGGATTAAATAAGGATTGTAATCTTGGTTTCTCTTCTTAAATAGGCACATTTAACCTGTCTTTTCTCTTGTGTTCAATATGTGTTTGGACACATTGAGGTCACACTTTTTGTCTTATTATGCTGCTATTAATTTTCCTCCAAGTCAGAGGAAGTCATATGTTAATTTTATAAATTTTGCATGGTCAACCTTGAACCTTACCACCCACATTTATGTTTTTGTTCTGAAAAAGCCTGAATCTATATTGCCTTCTCCATGTACAAAGGCAAAAGCTTTTTTCTGCTTTTACTTTTCTTCTGTCTTCCAGTTCTATTCTTCTTTCTTGCAGTTAAGCTTTAACTTGTTCCCAAATGCAAAAAGGTGTATTTCAACAATCACTATTAGAACGCCCACTGCAGTGTGGGGCAGCCCTGTGTGTGTCTGCTCCCTCAAAGTGCAAGAGATGCATAGTGTGAGTCAAATATGTTTGTTTGCAAGACTGATTATACCAGGTGTCAGCGATGTGGTTTAATTAAATATTGCACAAATTAACATGAGTGCAAAAGCAAAGAGAGCCATTTTCACCAAAGCCACATTGGATGATTTGAAGAACACAGTACAAATGCTATCTGATTCAATACAGGTAAGACAAATAGAAAAGAATAAAAACAAATTCATAAAATATTTGGAGGAGCCTCAGATTTCTTGTGAATTTTTTTCTCAATCTAATTAAAAGAATTTAAAATTAAAGAAATGCTAAAATGGAGTAGTCTGACTGTATAAGCATCACATCAAATTCCACTCATCGCAGACATATTCAAAAAAGTCAAAGAATGAACCATTTTTACAGAAAAAATATAAGTCAAAATAAATTTATGGTATTGATATATCATTTCTATCCCGTGTTTCTCTTCTCAATCTTAAATGTGTAGACACGAGTCTGTCCAGTGTGTCATTCATCCTCTCTTCTTCTTAATGTTAACAATGGTTGTTTATCACAGATTTCTTTGTCCTGCATTATTTTTTCTTGTACTATATCTTGTCTTTTGCTGTTTCACTTCATCTGTCTTCTTTTTAGTTTATATCTGTTAGTTTTTCTTTAAAAGTGGGATTCTTGGGTTGCAAATTCTCTAAGACTTTGAGCATTAAGCAAATTTTTTCACATCACCTTCATGTTTTACCTACAATTTGGAATTCTGGTCCTAAAGCAGTTTTCTCTCAGTACTCTGTAAGTAATAGCCTCATAACCCAGATGGCATCCCATGCTGCAAATGGGAAAATCAGATGTAAATTTAATTCTCATTACTTTTTTGAAAATTTAACTTTCTTAACTTGTAACTATTTCAGGTTTTTCTTCTTTCATGGCAGCTTGAAACTTCAACTATATATTCATACACATGTAAAATTTTAAACTCCTCAGTTCACCCAGAAAGCCTTTAAACCTTGATTTTTGTTTAGTGTTTTTTTTTAAATTTTAGAAAACTCACCTTTCATTATTCAAAATATTGCTCTTTGTTCCCCCTGTCTATAATTTCTTTTACAAGACATTTAGATTTTCTGGACTGTTCATATTTTTTTCGTATTTTACATTTCTTTACTCATTTAGGTTGCATTTTGGATATTTTTCTCAGCTTAGTCTCACACTTAAGTATTTCACAGTTTTTATCCAAGTACTTCTTCAATACATCTATGAAGTATATTTTTTGCACTAATTATCTTTTCACTATTAAGAACTCTAGTTGGTTCCTCTCCTGTGGTCATGCTTTTTTCTTTTTTGGTGCAGGCAATAGAACCCATGGTCTCTTACATGCTAAGCAAGTACTCTACCACTGAGCTACATTCCCAGCCCCTGCTCTTGCTTCTTGATGCTGTCTTCTTGTTTTATGGTTGCTATCGCCTCCATTTCTCTCTGTTAGAATACATTTGATTCATGTGTTTTTCTGTTATAACTTCACTCATCCACAGGTGCTTCTGTATTCAGAGGTGTGAAATCATGATATTTTGATTTCTTACAGATAAATAGGTCTGGTGTTTACTGAGTACTTACTATGTCCCAGCACAGAGTGTCCAAAAGTCATGTTTGGCTGACTGGAAGGTTTTGCAGGATGCAGAGATTTAAGTGCTAAAGCTGGAAGAGTCTCCCAGCTCCACAGTGTGAGCACTGATCAGGTCCATGAGCAACTCTGACCACTACTTGGCTTCCTGTCCTGCCCAGGGTTTCTAATTATTCCACCCTGGGCTGGAATTTTGTTCCACTTGCTTATTGTCTGTAATTCATTTTGTCCGTTGATTGACAACCCATCTTGGCATCTTCTTTGGCAACACTTAGAATTTCCTTTGTGTAAGGCTGTGATTTGCTTCCTAACTGTAAATATCATGACTGCTTCATGAGGCACCTTCTCCCTCATCATTCCCAGACTCTGTCTTCATTTCCCGATCAGCCTGGCTTGGGGGAAGGGCAGTGGCAAGTGTCAACTCTAAAGTCCTTGGAGATAGTCTGTATTATTCTTTCAATCAGCAGAGCTATTATGAGCACACACTTAAGAATTCACAGACAGGGGCATCGTCAGGCTGAAAACACGAAGCACACGTTTGCATGTGACAGGGCCTAGGCTTCCACGCAATGTGGTGGTCAAAGTTGAATACTCACATTCCGGTAATGTCTCTTACAAATTACTTTTCTAATTAAGTCCTTGCTTATTAAAGATGCAATCTGTCACTGTATGGGTGATACCCGACTGCATTCCTGTCTCTTTTTCACTTTGTCCAGATGTTGTTTACCAAGATGTGTTACCTCAAAAATCGACTTTGCCATTCCATCTCCAAAGTCCTCCAGCCACTGACGGCTGCTCAGTGAAAAACTGAGTGCAGGAGAACTTGCAGTTGGTGCCTCTGTTACAATGACTTGTTTGATTTTTTTTCCAATTATTTGTTATTTTTTTTAAAGGCTGAATGAGCCAATTGCTATTAATATGTAGCCCTGGAAGTATTTCTCTTTATATCAACTGTCTGTTCTCTATTGAACAAAGGCAAATGAGAAACTGCTGGCCTTTGACTACAGTGTTCTCCATCCCCATGCACAAAAGCCAGGATGTATAGTGCTTGTCTCTAGAAATGTTCAAGCTATGAAGAACAGCGTAATAATTATAACTTTATTTGGAATGGGTACACATAATTCATTATGGAGTCTTATGCGTCCAAGAAGTCTAAAAACCAAAAGTAATTAAAAGGATTTCTTCTCTGTATTCAATTTTCTTATACTCCATTAAAAGAGATCCAATTGCAGTCCATGGAACCATTTACCACCCTGCCCTTTGTCTCTCATACCCATCCTCATTTCCTGCCTTTCCTGTGGTACTACCCTCCTTTAACACATCACCACCTAATAAGCTAATGAATCTTGTCCATGATCCCTGGTCCGTGAGGCCCTTTATGCCTCCACTGTCTCTCACATCTCTCATCCCTTAGAATGTAGACTTTTCTCAATTGGAAAGAATCTTCCTTTAGAAAGAGGATAAGAGGCAGGAATATTCTAATCGTATTCTCTTGGGATAAGGCAATATCCATGAATATTCTTGTATAATAATATGTACACTAGAAAATAGTAAAGTCATACTACTTTCTTAACATTTACTGTATTCATTATAACAAGCACTTTTATTGTTTTCCTTAAATGGTTCCAACAAGTCTAACTAGTTCTTGCTATGCCCATTATCTTAGTCTATTCAAGCTACTATAACAAAATACTAGAGGGTAGTAGATTACTAAAAATGGAAATTTATTTCTCTTGCTTCTGGAGGCTGAGAAGTTCACACTCAAGGAGCCAGCTGGTTCTGGGGCTGGTGAGGGCCCATTTCCTGGCTCATCTATGGTGTCCTCTTGCTGTGTCTTTATATATTGGACAGAGAAAGTCAGCTCTCTGGGCCCTCTTCTATAAGAGCACTATTCTCACTCATGGGGGCTTCATCCTCATGATCCAATCACCTCCCAAGCCCTCTAAAAATATCACACTGATAATTAGGTTTCCACATACGAATTTGTGAAGGATACAGACATCCAGAAGGTAGCACTCATGTTGTCGTTTAAGAAGCGGCACTGTGTGGAGATGAGTTGTTCTCTTAGACCCACTGCTGGCCCTTAACAGACCCAGCTCAGTTCCTCAATTAGGAGGTAGTAAGGTTGGAAAGATCTCAAGTTTGTTTCCAAGAAATTGTTTTTATCCATCCACATTTTGCCGATACTGGCTGGAGGCTTTCTAAATGCCAGGCGGATCCTCACTGGGGAGAGGGCGTTGGATACTAGGGAGAAGCTGGTCCATGCTGCAGGTGGGTGCCTCAGTGTGATGGCAGATGGGTGTAAGTTTAACCTTCCCCTGCACCTTTGTGAATTTCAGTAGAGGATATTCCCCCTCCCTGCTGTGAGGGGCTGACTCCACCTCCATAAACCTCAAATGATCATGCATACTGTGCAAATGCCTGGGCTTGCCACAGACCCAGGAAATACCTGGAAGGGGTGAGGCCATGGCCAGAGGAGTTCCGTTCAAGTTGTTCTATTCTTCTCACCTTTTGTCCCTTGGAACACTTGGAGCTACATTTCTATTGTAAGAAACTAGAAGGCTGGCTTTCTGATCATGGATCACACTAAGTTCCTTTAAAGGGGTGAGCTGGCAGTGAAATCTGGCCCCCAAAAGTCTGAGTCACAAAAGTTGAGTCCTGCATGCTCCTGACCTTGTGCCATATTAGCAAAACAGCAGCCAGTAAGCAATTCATGGTACCTCTCAAGGCCCTAAATATTTCCTTTCCCCTCGTCTAACAGTCTCTCTTCCTGGGCCTGCAAAACTTACACACAGCCACAGGGCAAGTCAGGCCAACAGCCTGGTTTGCTGGACACTTTGTCTGTCACCCTGTTCAGCCTCGTTGTCCACCGAGAGCCCAAATGCTGAGCTCCGGCGTCTCTAATATCAGCACAGATGAGTAAAGCTTTTCCAGGAGACACAGAATGAATCCCTTGCAGACTCAGATCACTGTGTAGAGGACACTGTGTAGAGCGCCACAAATCCAGTCACACGGGATCCAAAAAAAGAGCCAGAATAGACTCTCACTGGACTAATTGGATCAGACATCCACCCCAGACTCCAGCCTGAATTTCTCTAGAAAGCTGAGAGCCGAATAGCTATGCAAAACCGAGTGGAAAAGTAGAGTGACTGTAGGACCTAAAGGCTGATTGTGGGCTTAAGAGAGAGCTGGAGCGAGGAGGCCCATCTGGAACTTCCTTAGTAAGGAAGTTCCACAACGAACCAGGCTGTGGAGTCTAGACTTGGACTGTAAGTCCAAGTTCAAATGTACCTTTACAGTAAAATTCAATGACTAGTCAAGAAAATAGCCTGCTGTGGATGTCACAGCAAAGCTGGGGAGGGAGACCCGTGGTCACATAGGCAGGGCCACACGTGGCTGGAAGGAGTGTGTCAGTGAATCTGAGCATGCACCCTGCCTGACAGGGGTCCAGCATCTGAACACGTAGCCCCTCTTGTGTCAGCTCTGTGCAAGCCACAGGCATGGCGGTGGTCACGGAGATTGTGAATGTTACCATGAGTTCCCCTGATGTTTCATTAAATATATTGTCTAAACTATAGCTAGTGTGTCTTACATTTTTGCTAACAAACAAATAAAATGCAACTCTGAGGGGATGCTGGACTTGCCCCAGGTCACACAGCTTCTCTGAGGAGACCCAGCAGGGGCTGGGACCCACCTCTGAGCTTGGAGCTTGTATTCTTTCCAGCAGCCCATGTCAACCAGAACACTCTTCGGAAGCCTGGGGGAGGTGATGAGCTGCATTTGGAGACTGTTGTGCAAGCCCATGTGCATTCTCTGCTTTAGCATTGAGAGGACTGACAAAGAAAAGGGGGAAAAGGCAGGAAAAGAAAACAGCAGGACCCACAATGAACCAGGCTGTGGAGTCTGACTTAGGACAAAACCGCGTTTCAGCACACAGTCCAGGGAGCGCTGCCCCACAGCAGGCTGACCCGCAACTCAGAACCCAGAAGCAGCCTGGTCCAGGCTGAGCTGGTTTTCCAGAATGTCCGGCCTTTCCCTGCCTGGCACATCCCTGCCTGTCTCCCTCCGAGAGTTGTGCTGTCTCTTTCCTCTTCCTTGGGAACCCGCATCCCTCCTCAAAGCTCTCTAAACATTTGCTGTGGAGGAGAACAAAGCGGGCACAGTGTCACCAAAGGCAATGCCCGAGTCATAATTACTGAAACCAAATGCAAACAAGAAAGTGACAGTTTGTACGCAGCTCCCCAGTCACTTGGGGTCCTTCCTGAGTGTGCGAATTGCTTCCACTGTAACTGGCTAGGAGTAAAAGGTTCTTTCCAAATTGTCCTCAGGCAGGGAGTGGGCTGAGGGGCCGCGGGGAGGGCAGCCACAGATCAAAGCTCACGGCCTCGCCTGTGCCTCCGACTCACCCAGAGGGGCTGCCGATGGGGGCACCGTTCATCTTTTGCTCCTGCTTCTTAAGATACATTCCTACGGCAGCCAGGACATTCAGAGTGTGACTGAGTGGCTCTTTGGGAAGCAGGTGGCAGCAGACGGGGAAGTGTGAAAACGTGATCTCTCTGGGATCTCACACTAGGCAATGCACACAGAACACCGCTGGAATTGCAGCTTCCTGGGGGACGGCTCTCAATTTCCGGCCCGTGGACTGGGACTGGCGTTGGGCTTTTGGAGCTGAAATGACAAGGTGGTTGAGAGGTCGGGGGCTGAGCCTCCTTTGTGTCTCCCCAACCTCAATCACTTCATTTATATCATGTTGAATCATGCAGCTGATGCATTCATTCCAATCATTGTTAACGTAACGCACACAAATGGTAGTTGCATTAAAAATGTCGGGGGTGGGATTGGAGTCGCCCTCCACTCTGCCTTTTGGTATCTGTGCTTGACATCCGGGTGTACAACCATCGTACGTGCAAAACCCCAAGGAGGCCAACAAACAAGCAAAAGCAAAGCCAACTTGATTAGAAGATGCAGAATGCATTTGAAATAAGCTCATCCAGCCTTCAATTCCTTAACGATTAATAAATACCCAACCAAGTGCAAGGTGATATTCTGGTCCTAAAGAAAACAGAAGGAGACAGGTTTTCTTTTGAAGGGATTTTGAGGTAGCAGAGGACTGTGGGGTGCCCTGACTTCTCTTCGGGGCCTCAGAGCCCCACCAGAGGGGTCCCCGATTCTGGGCAAGTCGTGTTCATGTGGCCTGAGTAGAAGGACCAACCTCATTCAGAGAAGGGAGTTTTTGTGCTGGGTTTTGAAGGACAGAGTGAAGTTTACCAAGTTGAGAAAGTTGAAAACAATTCAAGGCAGGAAAGAGTAAGGCCCAGGAGGTCATTAGGGCCGGGACAAGCTGGGTAGCTCTGAAGAGAAGATGGGAGCCAGGGAGCAGTGGAGTTTGATCCACAGTGGGGCAGATTTCATTATTCTCCATCTTCCACGTGTTTGTATGTTTGCAGCTAGGTCTTTTCCTTGCCTCAAATATCCCAGAAGTGAAGGCTGGAGGTCCAGACTGCACATGACCCAGGAAACAGTATGGATTTTCCATACATGCTTCAGATCTGGGGCTTTTCTGGATTATTTGGCTTTCATTATGTGATTTTTGGGGAGAAGGAGTTGCTGGGGATCGAACTCAGGGCCTTGCCCTTGCTAGGCAAGCGCTCTACAACAGAGCTAAA
>PVJO010019287.1:0-34693 GCA_004026905.1 Hystrix cristata | reverse complement strand
TTCTTTATCCCCCTTTTCCCTATCTAGTTCTCTCTTTTGAATACTATCTCTCTTTTTTCTTTTTTAAACAAAATATCTATTCTACCCCTTTGTCCTTATTTACACTTATGGTTTCTCATATCAGAGAAACAATTCGATGTGTACTAATAAGTGTCTGATTTATTTCACTTAATAGTATGTTCTCCAGGAACATCCATTCACATACAAATGATTTGCATGTAATTATTTGTAGTTAAGAGATTATATAATTAGCCTTATCAAAAAGTAAATTGTCCAAATTACTTTTTTTATAAGATTGTATTTTTTATTTGTTTGTTTTTGGGTGCTGGGGATTGTACTCAGGGCCTTGATGCTTGCTAGGCAAGCACTCTACAACTGAGCTAAATCCCCAACCCTAAAATTGTAGATTATATGCAAAGACTGTTGAAGTCAAAATCAGGTCTGCAGTTTTGTCAACAATACTACACCACGGTCAATTCTCTGGCTTTGACAACATCCAATGATAACTGGGAAAGTTGGGTGAAAAGTACATGGGAATTCTCCATATTATTTTTAAAATGTCTTTTTAAATTTTGCTGTTGGGTGATCAAACTCAGGGCCTTGTGCTTGCTTGGCAAGAAATTTACCACTGAGCTAAATTCCCAAGCCCCTGAGGTAAATCCCCAGTTGTTTTTTTAAAGATAGTTGGCCAATGGTCTGAGCACACACAGACTATTTTCTGGTTAACAGGCCTTTGTTTTAGTTCAGGTTTATCCACAAATTAACTGTATGACTACTACAGAAAGTGATACAATTCATTTATTTAAACAATCATCTATAAAAATTGAGTGTAATCCCAGCACTCAGGAGGCTGAGCTGGAGGATCATTGCCAGTTCAAGGCTGCCTGGGCTACATGGTGAGTTCAGGCCAGCCTGAATTATATAGTGAGACCCTGTCTCAAAAAACAAAAAGAATCATCTCTCAAGAAGGAGTTGCACTAAATGTTCATAAATCTGTTCTAGTACGTCACGATTATAATATAGTACTTTCCTCAATAAACTGTATTAAAATATCACAATACAGTAACACAAGAAACCATATTAAAGTAAACATGTCAAGATTCCTCACCTAGATTTGATTATTCCATTTAATACATATTACTTCCTTTTAAAATCTATTTCTATATAATATATAAAAACTAAGATTGTCTACTATTGCATCATAGGGACAAAAAAACCCTGTATACTTTCACCAAACCTGAGAGCATATTTTGAGATGCTCTAACTAACTTAAAATATGCACTACCTGACATATATGAATCTTCCCCTAGAGGTTCTTGAGAATACTCAATAGAGGTAGGCAGTCATCCTCCCAAACCTCTAAAACAGTGAGGATGAACCCCTGGCAATTATGCTGCAATGGGCTATTTGTTATACTGAAAGCTCTAAAAGGCTTGCTATCACTGCTCTAAAATTTAGGTACCGTTACACATTCATGTGATTGCTATACTGATAGATACTAGCAGAAAAAATACAAACTTTTTGAAAAGACTACTCTTATACCACATAATTTTTTGTTGTTCGGCCCAGTTAGGCCCATGAACCTATTCAATCTGTGGACAACATTAATCCTAACAATCCTTGGAATAGTGAAGCATTCTTACTCTAACAAATTAGAGTAACATTCTGCTCCTCCGACCTTAGACCCTAACATAAATATTAGTCAGTTTTCTCATTGCTGGGACACACTACCTGACAACCCATAACTTAAGGTAGACAGGCTTAATTCATTTCATTTTCAGGAAATTCAATCCATGGCTGGCTGGCTCCAGGGCAGAAACACATGGTAAAAAGGCACTGCAGAGCAAAGATGCTTAATGCACGGAAGCCAGGAAGCAGAGGAGGGGAAAAGCAGAAAAAGGAGTGAGGCACAAAATATAGTACCCAAGGTCATGCCTCCATGACCCATCCAAACAGCCTGAAATGTGCTCCGCCAACTTCCTGGGCCGCTCCCAAGAAAATCAAATTCACAACCAAGCTTAACCATCACCACTGTTAACATGACAGCCAAACACATTTCCCTAAACCATCACTGAGTGTTTTTTTTTGAGACAGGGTCTCGCTACGCAGTTCAGGCTGGCCTTGAACTCACTATGTAGCCCAGCCTGGCCTGGCCTCAAACTCATGATGATCCTCCTGCCTCAGCCTCCCACGTGCTATTATTACAGGCCTGTGCCACCATGCCCAGCTCTAAACCACATTTAATCCCCAAGTGAATGCAAGATCATAATTATGCCTAACACGATCCAACAATCCTCCACCCAACCATAAACACAATAATCCCTTCCCCAGTTTCAAAAGGTCCAGCATGTTTCAAAAGTCTGAGTCCCTTCTGAGATTCAAGGCAAACTTAACTGTGAACTTCTGTAAAAATAAAAAACAAATTATCTAATCCCAAAGTACAATAGCACAGGGTAATAGTCCCATTCCAAAAAGGAGGAATAAGGGGACAGCGAAGAATTGGACCAGTGTAAGACCAAAACCTAAAAGGGCATACCGTAAGTTCCTGTAGCTCCATACAGGGCATATGGGGCACACTGTGGTAAAATGTGAGTACCAAGAGCTTGGGCGACCCCGTTCCTATGACCTTATTGGTTGCAGCCCACAAAGTCTCTCTCTTGGGCTGGTTCCACTCAGGCTTGCAGCCTTCCTTGGCAGACAATCCACACTCCTGGCATCTCCCACTTCCTGAGGTCTCCACTGCACTTCTGGCTTCACTCTCAGAGTGTCACGCACTGCCCTCTCAGGGTCTCTCTGCCTTGTCTCCCAGACCTGCCTTTGAAATCAGGGTGTAGGCCTTCCTGACCCCACAACTCTTGTATTCCGCATGTTAATAAAACTAGCATCATGTGGATGACACCAAGGTCTGCTGTCAATTGGAGCAGTAGCCAGGGCCCCCTGGACCACGGATGTGAAATCTTCTGAGTATGTGGATGGCTGAGCATGGTGAAATGAATCCTGGGGAACCAATTCCCTATGTGGCCCTTCTTGAGCAGGGGCTCTAAGGACCCTCTTCTCAAATGAAAGATTGATACTTTTGTACACCTAAGCCTGCAATGGGTAGGGTCTTGCTGATTTCAGAGAGGCCCTCAAGGCATCTTTCTTCTTATCCCGGTACACAGTACTTGGTTTCTTTTTAATGGCACTAATATCTTTAGCAACCATACCTCCTTTGGCCCCAACTGTACATGTGGTTCCTCTGGGGCCAAAAATTAAGTTTTTCCAATTTTCTGCTCTGCTTTTTGCCCCCAAATTCTCACTATAAATGTGGCTAACAGCAGCCAGCAGTATTAATGGCACAGCCTTAATTTTGAGCTGCCTTTGAATTTCCTCTGCCAGATCAGTTAGTCCACCATCTTTAATCTCAGTGTCCTGTAGTCTCATGGAGATGGCAAAATGCAGACAATTACTCTGCTAGAGTGTAAGACACACATGGCCTCTAGTCTAGCTGCCTATGGAATTCTTGTTCCCAAGTAAAACTTCCTGAGCCTGGCCTTTACTACCCACATTTCTATCAGTAGTCTGGTCTTCTGAGCTCCAACCAGACACACTTATCAGGCTCTGCTTATAGCATTCCAAGGTTTCTCCACTGGCATATCCAAACGTTTCCAAATTCTTCCCACAAACCAGTTCTAAAAGCTCCTATACAACATGATCTGGAACAGGCACAGCAAAACACTTGTCTGACACCAGTTTTCTGTATTGGTCAGCTTTCTCGTTGCTGAGACACAATACCTGACATACCCAACTTAAAGGAGGAGAGCTTAATTTGTCTCATGGTTTTAGAACGTCAGTCCACAGCCAGTCACCTGGCTCCAAGGCAGAAATGTCAGAGTGGAAGGGCATGGCAGGGCAAAGATGCTTAGTTCATTACAGCGAGGAATCAGAAAAGGGAAACAGCAAATAAGGGGTAAGGGACAAAATACAGTTCCCAATCATGCCTCCACGACCCATTCAGGCACAGCCAGAAGTGCGTTCCACCAATTCCTTTGGTAGCTTCAAGCCAACCAAGTCCACACAATCAAGCTTAACCATCCTAGAGGGCAATGTGAACACCAGATTAGGGAAGTGGGGAACACTGAAGATGGGGGGAGGGTCAAAGAACTCAACCTCCCCACCCCGCTGTGAAAACTCACCTGCTATCAAAGCTTGAATCTGCAACAACCTGAAGGCTTTCCAAAGATGACCCATCATTTACATGCAGGAACAAGACTTCCTTCTGGGACCGGACTGAACGAATCCATCCCTGAAGAGGAGAAACACTTCTGACCACAAGCTTAAGACATGTATACATTTTACATTTTCATTATATATACAAAGAAAATTAAATGACAGAAGGAAAAATGTACTCACAATCTTTCCTCAATGTATACTCAACAGCAAAAAATGAACTTTTAGTTTACCTATATGCATAGATAATTCTATATGGTTCTTATCACAGCAAGAGACACACTTCTGAATTCTGCCTTTTGTTCTGCTAATGAATCTCATCATTCTGAATGGATGCCAAATCAAGTTGACGGCCTACTTCATATAACCAATTCCCTCAATACTGACATACTGACTTTTCCAAGGTATCCTCTCCCATCATTACAAATAACAAGGTTTACATTTTGGTGCCTTTTTCATCTATCAAATTCCCACACCAGAAAAAACTGCTCTCAAAAGTCACAATATGAACACATACTAAGTAACAAACTTTCAAAGACAGTCTTAAATTTAAATGATAGGTATATGGCAATATAAATGACATGTCTTCGGGCAGACCAGTAACACTAAAAACAGCTCTCTCAGGTATGGCCAATTTAAACACAGCATAACATAGTAAAGAGAGAATCATGTCCTTATAGCAAACACCAAACAACTGTGAAGTATCTCATAAAAGTAAGGTAAATGAATACGGATAGACATTCACCATTAAAATGCACTTAGAAAAAGCAAGAAACGATCTACATAGAAAAACATTGATGGAGCTGGGGATTTAGCTCAGTGGTTAGAACGCTTGCCTTGTAAGCACAAGTCCCTGAGTTCAATCCCCAGCACCAAAAAAAAGAAAAACCATTGAGTATCATTTTCTGTTTCTGGCCATAATCTTCAGATGTTGTTATTACTGTCCTTCTGTCACTTATTAAACTGTCCATAATGCTTTAAGGGAAAGAAACATGCTTGTTTTAAAGTACATTGCCAGGTACATACATGAAAATCCACAGATGCTTTTAGTGAAAGATACTTACCACTTATCAAACATGTACAATACAAAAAATATTTTACTACCACTACATGCTGTCTCATTTCCCTCTTATAATTGCTCCCTCTTATAAGGATTATCATACCCACTTACAAATTAGAAAATTGAGATTCAGAGAAGATAATTTGCTCAGACTCACTGCTGGTGAAGTCCAATTTGAACCCAAATCTATCTGACCAGAAAGCCCTTGATCTTTTGCCAGGGCTACATAAGATGAAATATAAATTCACACAGCCTCATGTACAAGGCACTTCTTCTCACAGGCACCTGCTTTTTGGACATGCTGCTAGTATTTTATGAAGCACCACTCTCTTATTTTTACTTAGTAAAAGTTAACGAACACTTTTCTAATGTGCTTCTGTTCTAAGTTCTTTATTAATATGCTTCTAAATCCTTACAAGAACAAAATAAAGTGGTTATTATTATTTTTGAAATAAAGAAACATTTAGAGAATTAAGAAAACAATCCAGGTCACAGTCACCAAATAGTAAAACTGGGATTCAAACACATATAGTTATTCCCTCAAAGTTCATGTTCTTATCAACAAGTTTTTCTGGAAAGTTATTTCCACCTCATGCCCAGTTCCTCCGTCTGGATGACACACCCTGATGTTATTTCTACTTTGTCCTCAGTTATTTTACCTGGGAAATATGTCCTTCAGGACTCAGCTGAAATGTCATCTCATTTCTCATTGCTGACCTCTTCACAAACAGAAACGGAATTCCTTTTCTGTTTTCTCATATCCCTTCATTTATATCACTAGTAACAGTGACACTGTTATAGCCAAAGGTTGCCCAACAGAAATATAAACTATGTAAGTAATTTTGAAGTTTTTAATAACCACACTGAAAGTAAAAAGAAACAACTGAAATATTTTATTTAACTCATTATGCCCAAAATACTACCAACGTGTAATCAATATAAAAATATATTGATACTGTATTTTCCACTGTTCTTCGTGCTCCAAAATTATTATATACTTTACACTTACAGCACATTCCAAGTGTTTACATCCACAAGAGGCTGGTAGGTATCATTTTAGATCACAAAGGACCAAACCAAAAGCCTCTAACCTAGGTAGAACATTCTGTTAATTCAATCTTTGAATCCTTTTTTTTTTTTTTGTTTTTGGTGCTGGGGATCGAACTCAGGGCCTTGCGCTTGCAGGGCAAGCACTTTAACCACTGAGCTAAATCCCCAGCCCTGAATCCTCTTTTGATTAGCACACAAAAGGTATCATCCATGCCATGCCAAATTAATAGAAAAGGTTTTGATTTGGATCATGGGAAGCCTATGAAACCCAAATAAACGCAAAGAGCAGGTTGGTCATAATGCTGAACAGCAAGGATGTATGAGGACACTAAAACAACTGCATCGGTGTTTTGACAATCCAGTAAGAGTCACACATCTTGCTTAGTTTGCTCCTTTAAGGGGAACTCTACTATGTGGTGTTGCTGCAAACACTACCAGCAACAGAAATAATGGCAAGCTAACATTTATTTACTTTAGGCCACTATTCTAAATATACCCATTATCTCATTTAATTTTCAGGACTCTATGCGAAACGACATGCCCATAATTAACAAGGTACTTAATGGGAGAGATTTAAACCTGTGCAGCTCTTTCAAACTGCTCCATTTCACTTTTTCTCCTACTTTATGGAACATAAATTACAGGGGAGCCGCATTTTAGGGACTGAGATAGCTAAAAGCTAAATTAAAGTCACTGCTTAAAGGAATATTATTTTACTGTCAGCCACGTGAATACCAAGTCAGGTTAAGACGGTTTCATTTCCTAAGGAGCTAGAGCAAGATCCACTGTATAACCGTTGTTTTTATGACAGATAATGGTAAAGAAAAGGGGCTTGTTCACTAACACTTTTCTGTAGGATTAAAAGTTGACAGGTACTGCCGTGGCATCAGGAAAACCAAGTTGCTGCACTTTATAGTGATAGAACAGCTCGCAAAAAAGTAACAGCACCCAGTACCCGAGGAAAGGCAGAAATGAGAACTGCAGCGATGCCTGTATTTTGTAATTTTTCCTCGCTGTTCGTTCTGTCTTCTCTAACAGCACAAAGTAAAACTCGATGTGGATGTGCCATATACGTCCCTGACAGAAAATTTAAAAAGCAAAAGCCCATGCTCTTTGCATTCACCCACCTGGACCTTAACGCGCTCCCCACTCGCGTTCTGGGACCCGAGAGCGTCCCGCACGCTCAGTTTGGACGAAGGGTGCGGACAGGGTGCGGACGAGCAGGAGCGCAGGGCTCGGAAAAGGCACCGGACCCCAAGCATGTCCCCCAGCCCGGGTCTCCTCCACAGGCCCAGCCCAGGTCCAAGCGGGTTGGAACTCTGCCTGCAAGAGCCCTCTCGGCTCGGGCGCAGCCTGCTCTAAGGCGCTCTAAGGCTTCCAGGTCTGTCTCCTACAGAACTGCTCGTTTCCCTCTCCCCAACACGGCAGTACGGACATGAAACACTCTGCAACAGCCCAGGAGAAACCACGCTCCCGGGCAGACCGCGCGACTCACTGCAACGCGGTAATTGTAAAACGCTCCGGGAAGCCGGGCTGCGAAAGGCTCTCCCACGGGCCCTGCGTTACACGCCAACGTCGCTTACGTCATCACGCAACGAGGAGGCCGAGATGGAGCGTGCGCACTCGTGTCCTCGTAACAAGGAGGCGGGCCTGAGGCGGGGCGAAGGAAGGGGCGAGACCAGGAGCTGAGCCAGGGCGGAGCTGATTCTCAACCCCATGGCAGAGATTTTGGCAAGAAGGAGCTGGGGAGCACACTTGGAATGAGGTCTCTGAGTCTTCGTTTCTAAAGCTTCCGGAGGAGACTGAGAAACACTGAGACTCAAGGAGCGAATGACAGAGAGAGAAAGCGTCCAGGAGGAGCCTTTTAGTTCTTGAAAGGAGTAACCTGAAGATATCAGTTGTGGCTGAGCACAGAGGAAAATAGGAACTACTCTCTCCCTGCTCAAGTCGGTTTTGTGCTATCAGACATCTAACAGAGTTGAATGATCAGGTTCCCGACAGAGCTTGAGATGGGATACCAGAGAGGGCTGTCTGGAGACGGTGGTCTTCTGAGGAACTGAAGAGCTTATGAATAGGAGAGAGAAGTCATAATGGGGGTGAAGCTGCTGGAGAAAGACTGGAGAAATGCCAAGAGTTGCCTGCCAAAATCTTTCACTCTTTTAAAGAATGCAGTCATCTGCATTCGTTTGACTTAAAAACAATGACCCTTTTATGTATTTGGCTACATTTTAAATTTATACGAAACTTCTTTTTCCCTGAGTAAAACTCATGAAAGTGTTCCTATCTAGTTAAATAAAAGATATACGGAAGGCTAGTTACTTCAAGTTGCCACTGTTAGCCCCATTTCACATAAGAGAAGGCACAGAAAGGGTAATGAGCTGCTAAACTGTACAAGAGCTCTATACTATCATGGTATATGGTGTCTCAAGGTGGAAACCTCTATTAAGGTTTCTTGCCAGTGGTGGAGACTGGCAAGAAAAATCATTACAGTACAAAGCAATAAGAGCACACATAGATTGTGCACACCAAGTGGAATGGCAGTCTAGAGGAGATAATTAAACTGAATTTTTTTTTTAAGGAGGGTCAGAATTTTGTCAGATGTGGATGTAAAAGAATTTCCTGCCAAGAAGGTGAGCAGAAAAAGTTGCCAGGAGAACAAATGGCCAAAAGCAGACTGGAAATATCTCCTATGGAAGTACTTGCACACTTCTTTAACCTTGAGAAAGAAAAAAAATGGAAACTTGCAGCCTTCAGAATTATGTAGCTACAGACTAAGCAGATATGGTGGAGCATGCCTGTAATCTCAGCCCTCAGAGAAGCTGAAGTGGAAAGATTGAAAGTTGGAGTTCAGCCTGGACAACTTAGGAAGACCTTGTCTCAAAAAAAAAAAAAATGGCCTGGGAATGTATCTCAGTACAAAGGCCTTGGGTTCAAACCCCAGTAGTTCAAGGGGAGAAAAAAAAGAGCATGCCTTTGGTAACTTGATTGCAAAGTCTGGAGAACAAGATGTATTCCCCACAATCATGTGCGTCTAGTTGCAAACTTTTACTTTGACCATCCCTACCCTGTTCAGGGATTAAAAGTAACAACCAGTTAGCTTACTTTCTCCTCAACCATTTTTCTGTCTTGCCTTCTTTAATGGTTTGGATCTAAAATGTCCTGCAAAGGCCATGTGCTAAAGACTTGATTGCCATCTGGTAGACCTTGAGTAAGTGATTGGATCCTGAGGGCTCTAACTTCATCAGTGGACTAACAATTAAATTCATAACTCGAAGAGTGTATTAGAAGATGGAGCCTAATCGGATGAGGCAGGTCACTGGGAGCATGGCTTTAAAGGATGTATTTTGTCTCCTGCCCCTTCCTCCCCCTCTTGTTCTCTCTCTCTCTGTGTCTCTCTGTCTCTCTCTCTCTCTCTCTTCTCTGTCTTTCTGTCTCTCTCTCTCTCTCCTCTCTCACTTCCTGGCTCCTCTGAGGTGAGCAGCCTCATCCTCCACACACTTTGACTGCCATGATGCAGGCTCAAATCTGCCTGATCTCAGGCCCAAATTTAAGGAGCCAGTGAACCATCGACTGAAACTTCTAAAATTATGAGCCAAAATAAACCTTTCTTCTTTAAAGTTTATTTTCTTGGATGTTTTGTCACAGTGACCAAAAGCTCACATGCCTTCTTTCTCCCTCCCCTCTACTGCTGCACTGGATGATGGGCTTTTGAAGAACTGGGGTCTGAGCCTCAGAGAGGGGGGATCCTGACTTCCTTTGCCCAACTTGTTTAAGCCAAAAGGTTACTTATTTTTCTAAGCAGGAACCACAGTCCTGTAGTATGATAAAAGGGAAGCCAGTGCATGAGTTTCTTTTCTTTTCTTTTTTAAATGAGTTTCTAAAATGAATAGGTTACCACATCAGCAATAATGATGGTTAGAGTATTATAGAATGCCTACTGTGTGCCAGGAACCCTTTGCGTATTAACAAATTTAATCATCACAGTATCCCTGTGAAGTAGGTTTAGTAGCATCATCCCCAGGGTGAGGGGGAACTCAAGCTAGAGAACTTTCACAGCTTGTGCTAAGTTACACTGGCAGTCTGGTTCCAGAGTCCATACTAGTATTCATTTTTTCTCTAGTAATTAAGCAAGCCTCTAACTTCTCCCCTGGTAACACAGAGAAGACTTGCCCTCTATAGCATGCTTACTTGGCTGTCTCTGAATCAGGGAGCTCCCTGAAGTGCCCTGGAGTAAAGAACAGAAGTGAGGAGCAGAAGTGAATGAGGAACAGCAGTGTTACCATTTGGTATGTCAGGTCCATGCAGTAGACAATGTGGGCATTACTTGTCAGCTCTGGGAAGGTTGTAATCAGGTTCTGCATAACAGGTTTCACCTCCAGAAATTTCTTGTCATTTTCTTTCCCAAGTGAAAAATTTTTTTGTGGTACTAGGGATCAAATCCTGGGTCTCAGGCACACAAAGCAAGTGCTCTACCACTGAGCTAGATCTTCAGCTCTGTAATCTTTTTCTTAAAGGGAATCTCCCAAGCTGAGAAAGCTTAGGTGCCATGGAACTGGATTTGCCTTTGATCACAAGAATGCTGCAGCAAATATACTGAAAACATTTAAAAGAATTTCTCTGGATCTTAAGCCCAGGGAATTTGCATCTTTAGCTTTACTAGATCCTACCAAATTTCTCTCTGAACTGATGGTTCCAATTTATATCCCATCCAGCAGGCTTATGGAAGTTCCCAAACAGCCACACCTTCAGTGACAGTTGATACAGCCAGACTTCCTAATTTTGGTCAATGATAGGTAAGAGAAAATATCTCAGTGTTTCAGAGATTTATGTTTTGATTTTTTTATCCTTCATTTCATCGAAATTCCATTCCAAAGACAACTCTCATCATTTTTAATAGCATAATGGAAAACAATATTAGCCTGGCAATCAGAAGTCCTGGTTCAAATCTTATCCATATGACCCACTGTGGAACTTTTGGAAAGTCACTCAAACCCTCCAGGGGACTGCCCTCCAGGGGTGCTGCCAGTAGGAACTGCAGCACTTTGTGAACTTTGACCTAGAGAAATGTATGTTTTATTTGACTAAACACCCTTCGTTTTTCACAAGTGTTATTTTAGAGTTAGAGAGTCTTCTAAATTTAATCAGCCAATTCTGTCTGAATCCCAAAGTAGAAGGATCAAGATTAATTCCATCTATTTTGTGTACATTTCTGTTATGCACAGTTCTTCCACATGCTTCAGAATCACCTGATGAACTGTTAAAATGCAGATTTCTGGGTCTCCTGCCCAGTGATTCCAACTTACTCTGAGAAATGCTGCTTGGTCTGGGATTGAATTGTTCTTTCCCTGGTTTCCAGAGTCCCTCACTTTTGAGGCTTGAATTTCTTTTCTTGTACTACATTATCTTCTTCATCACTATCATCATTATTATTTGAAACTTTTTATGTATTTTCAGAGAAACTGTAACAAAACAACTTGCAGCCTAAGGCAGCTTTCATGTTTTGAGTGAGGAAGGGATTGGTGGGGAGTGGGTAGAGTGGGACCTCAGAGTGCTGTAAGAGCCTTTCCCACAGCTGCCTCCACACACCCCACACCTGCCTCCACACACCCCACACCATCCAACCACAGCCTTCCTGTGTAAGGCATTTTTGTAACCTCAGCCTTCTTTAGAGACAAGGGCTAAAGTTAGAGTGGAGATAAACCCAAGTTTGCTTAAGTCTCTGGTTTCCAACTGTGGCCTTTGTGCACTAGGCTTCCATACTGTAATAGTAAATCCATAATTATGATTCACCTAATCAGTTTAGTGTGGTTTGATCATCAGAATAGAAAGGAATAAAAAAGTCCACATGTCTCTCAGGTACTACCAGTAACTGCTATTTGGCAAAAGTTCTAGTGACCAAGATATAAAATGTATTTCCTCTATGCATCAGCCAGAAAAAGTTTGAAAACAAGTAGACCCTACCACGTTAGCCTAGTACCATGTTGGCCTAGTGAATAGAATTAGGGTCCTCCCCAAGTCTCCTAGTCAGTCCCCAAAGAAAGATCTGGTTAGTTCAGAGTATAGATGCTTCATGGTATTTTTTGTATAGAGCTGATTTTCAATGTTTTCTTTGAAAAATGTAAAGAAACTATTACTCTTATGATAAAAATAACAAACATAAAAAAGTTTTAGGCAGAGACAAATGGTATAAAATAAAAAGTAGAAGTCCCTTCACCACTGTATTTCCATGTACAATCCTTGGTAAGAGCTACTAATTATTGCTATATAAATTTTTTAGCCATATTACATACATAAATGCATATATACATATGGAACTAAATGCGATCTATTTGTTTTATATCTTCTTTTGGCTCATAGTATTTTAAAGATCTTTCATATGACTGAATACAAAAGATGTGTATTACTTACAATAGAAACTGACTATTATATGGAAAACTATACTTAATTTAACTATTTTCCTAGTTTATCATTGTTGCAATCTGCCCTGAACATGTTGGACATACACAGCTTATGCACGCAGGATAAAGCCTATGAACAAGCACAAATTAGGACCAAAATTTTGTTTTAAAAATGTCCTTAATTTTATTTTATGTGTCCAATCACTCTCTTCACCTCCATTTTGACATCTTAACCTTGCCCAACTTGGTCGTACTAGCCATACACTTATGTTTGGAAAAGCCTAAAAATCTTAGAAAATAAATTTCTGTAATGCTCTGTTGCCATATTGCAGATTAAAAAAAATACTCCTAGGAGCACCCAAAGTTATTTTTAATCACTCTCTAAAATTTAAATTTAGCAGTTATTAGATATAACCTGGCACTAGATGAATTACTACAAATTATGATCTTGTGCAATTAATTCTGGATACTTATTAAGTGGCTAGCTCATTGGTAAATGTTTGCATTTCCCAAGATGGGGTTGAAAGTAAATTGTAGTATTCTCTGTAAATAGGTTAGTGTGTGAAGCATACCAATTTTTATGCCTTATTATTTGAGGAAATTTGTAAAATAATTGCAGGGATTTTCACTGCTGAGGTTAAAGGGGATTTGAAAAGTGTTTTTTTTTTTATTACATACATAACAGAAAAATGCACAAAACAGAAATGTGTAATTAATGGGTATTTATAAAATGCAATCCTGGGTAACTAACATCTGGGTCAAGGTAGAGAACATTGCTGACAGTACTTTCTAGCCCCATTCCTTTCACAGTGACTACTATCCTATTCTTAAGGATCAGTACTCTTCTGACCTTTGGTAATTATTTTCTTCTTTTTTTATACTTTATTTTTTATTTTTTTTATACTTTAACAACCTAAATATGTAGCCTAGAAATCATAATTTAGTTTTACCTCTTTTCGAACTTATGTAAATAGAATTATATAGTCTGTGATATTTTGTGTATTTGTTGCTCCTCCTCCCCCTCTGCCTCCTCCTTCTTTTCCTCTCCTTCTCCTCCTCCTCCTCCTCCTTTCCTCTACCTTCTCCTCCTACTTTTTGAGATAGGGTTTCGCTTACAGTCCCAGCCAAACTTGAACTCACTATGTAGCCCTAGCTGGCCTCAAACTCATGGTCCTCCTGCCTCAAACTCCTCCCAAGGGCTGGGATTATAGGTGTGCACCACGATGTCTTGTTGTTGGGTATAATTTCTTTACTCAATATTACTTTCATGATGTTCAACTCTATCTTTGCCTATAGCTTTCAGTATTACCTCCTTTAGCTGCATTTTACTTTCCACAGTTCGGTTACCTGTGGTCAACCAGGACCCAAAAATATTAAGTAGAAAATTTAGAAATAAACATTTCATAAGCTTTTAATCTCACAGCATTCTGAAAAGCATGGCAAAATCTTGTGGAGTCCTACTCCATCCTATCTGGGATATGAATCAGAGCATTGTCCAGCACATCCTTGTTATATTTACCACCTGTCCCTTAGTCACTTAGTAGCCATCTCAGTTAACAGAGTGAAAAAAACATACTATACATAGGCCTTAGTTCTTCGTGGTTTTAGGCATCTAAAAGGGTTATTGGAACATACTTCTCAAGGATTATAATTGGCTTATTCATTTTTAATATCATGCTTTTATATCATTTTATGACTATATTACCATATTTTTAATACCTATTCCAAAATAGCAATAGTACTGCATACTTTAGAAAGGAAAGTGATTTATTTAGTTAATTGTTTTAGAGTCTAAAAGTCCAAGATTGGGGGGGGTCTCATCTGTTCAACCTCAGGTGAGGGCTGCCTTGGCTGTGTCACAACATGGTGGATCCCTCATAGTGGGGATGTGAGAGGAAGAGATCATATAGTGAGACGGGAAGCCAGAGAGGGGCCCAGGGTCTGGGCTTTCTCTAACAACTCATTCTCTTAATAACTCACTTACTCTATAAGACCAGTGGTAATCCCTTCCAAGAGTGATGCCTCTAGTGGCCTAATGGGCACCACCACTTAAATGTTCTACCACCTCTTAATATCCTCACATTGGAGACCAAGGCAACCCATGTGCCTCACAGGAACCCGTGAGGCACAGTCCGCATCCAAACCACAGCAGTAACCCAACTGATTTATCCACTCTCTTGTTGAGCATTTAGGTTGTTTCCACTTTAGAATTATTAGGAGTAACACTCTCATGAAATGCTTCTGCACATACATCATTGTACATGTGTATGAAGCTGGGGATAACACCTAAGAGTGAAATTACTATATTATAGAATGTGCAAACTTCAGGGTTTTTTTTTTTTTTTTTGAGACAGGGTCTTACTATATAGTCCAGACTGGCCTCGAATTTACTATGTAGCCCAGGCTGGCCTTGGACTCATGATAATCCTCCTGCTTCAGCTTCCCAGCATGTATAAACATGCACAACCACACCCAGTTGCAAAGTTTAGCTTTATTTAAAAAGGCCAGATTTTTCCCAAAGTGTCACCTTCCATGTGAGAGAATTTCTCTTGCTCTTCTTGTCTTATTACTTTTTAATTTAGCTATATTGGTGTGGGTATAGTCATATCTCATTATAGTTTTTGGGGGGTGTGATCTTATTTTTTGTTACGCTTAAAAATTCTTATTGTTTTTGGTTGAACTCAGATATAAAATATCTCTCAGAAAGGACAACTGTCTTAGTCACTTTCCTCATTGCTGAGATACAATACCTGACACATGCCGTTTAAAGGAGCAGAGGCTTCAGTTAATAGTCAGCTAGTTCCAAGGCAGGGTAGCATGGCACAGAGGCATGGCAGAGGACATGTGCCCCCACGATCCAATCACCTCCCAAAAGTCCTGCCTACGAGGACCTGAGGCTTTGGGGAGGGACATCTACATACAAACTGTAATAACAGCCAGTGTCTCTTGGTAATTGTTCTTGGCATTTTTCTTTGGCTTCTTTCATTCTCTTGGCCAAAAGTTTAGCATATTCTTATTTTTCTTAGTTTGTTATTTCTTCAGAGCAAATATGCCAGTGTTTGTGTGGTAGGACACATGGAGTAAGAAGACACTGAGCCTTGGGTGTTTTGGTTCCAGGTTTCTTACTGTCCTTATTTGAGAGCTTTCTGAAAACACGTTTGTAGACATCACCTTCTTCAGGAAAAATGAAAAGTTTGTGGATTCTGCCAGCTCCTTTGGGCCCTGGGTGATGAAGGACAGTAGTGTCAGTCAGTACAGGGATATCTTCTCCTTTTTACAGTTCCCAAGTTGAGACTATTCACATTGGCGTTCTCTGCACAATGTAAACCCAAATAGATTTGTGCTACTCTCCAGTTCTTGTTGATGCATAACAGGAATACCCCTTACTCAGTAGCAGGTATACATGGTCGTGGGTCAGGATTATCCTATTGCATGGAGAAACTTTGTCTATCTTGCCCACCGCTGATTTGGAACACATAACCCTTCCATTCTTCACTCAGAGCATCAGCAGCGACATCTGTGGCCACATGCATCTCACAGAAAGTACAAAGTTTGTGTTCATCAACCACTTCAATGAACTTCTGGCAGCCAGTGGCTGGGAAAGAGATAGCATCATTTTTACATTACCTTGATACAAGGTGCCAGGTAAATGAGCCAGTGTAGTTAATTTTTTCAATTGCCATTTAAATTTGAATTTCCCTGATAATTATTTTTGTTTATGGGTTTTATTTTTCCAGGGTTTTATTTTTATAGGGCTTTCTTCTTTGGTGAATTGACTCTTTTTGCTCATTTTTCTATTAAGTGATCTATTTTTTCTTATTGACTTTCTTATTAATCTATACACGTTCTTACACACATATTTTAGATTTGAGCTCTTTTCAGTTATATGCTTTGCAGATATCTTCACACACTCTATGTATTGCTTTTATAGTAATAATAGACTGTGAGGAAATAGCTGAACGGTAGCAAACCCTGACATTATCTTGTCCTATGCTTCAGAAATAGTATCCAGTTCTTGAAGAAAATTAAGACACTCAAACATTACCCTTTATGTTTCTCCTGGCAATGTACAGCCAGAATCTTTTATCATTTCTCTTGTCATTCACTAAAAATGAATTTTTTCCTATTAAAATGTCTATTTCTGTACATTTTTTGTTGCATGGTTAATGACTTTCTATGTGGCTATATTCAAGGAATGATTTTAAAGGTTAGACTTTCACTGAACATTGTTCAAGGCTGATTCTGGCTGTTTGTAAATATTTTTGTGTATGATTAGCCTCTAAAACTTCAAACTAAAAAGTAACACAATTCATAAAAATCATATAGAGGATAACAAGATCTGAGCAGTTCTTCCTGTTTTCATACAATTTTTTTGATTGCACAGAACTTCAAACATTGAGATTTGTTTCTGAAAATGTGCCTTTACTGCATATACAGCTTCCTAACAAGCACCCCACCTTATTTAGGAAAGTCTTTTTAATATTACTCCTATATTTTGTAGCATTTTACACTGGTGGTGTTGTCATTAGCTAGCATGAGTCCTTGCTTCAGTAATAGTGGAAATTTAAACTGATTCAATATCATGAATTTACAGTAAAAAGTTTTAATTGGAAAGTAAGAGAAAATGGGGGAGGAACTTCAGCCTGAGGAGCTGAAGGGAGTGCAGATCTGATGGAGACCAGACTGGCTCATTAACTAAGGAAAGAGGCCAGTTTTTGTTTGTTGTTTGTTTTATTTTTAGTGGTACTGGTAATTGATCCGGGGCCTTCACACTCAGCAACATTCTTGGCCTTTTTAAAATTTTGAGACTGGATCTCCCCAACTTGGTAATTTGTCCAGACTGGGCTCAAATTTGTCTATTTTTGCAAATTTCTTAGGAGGAGGTGGTGGTTGGGCATGGCCACTTTCTCAGACTTGGGAACCTAAAGACATCACTGCTTTGTTGTTCCAGTTTACAAACATGTGTGACATGGGAGTTCCGGAAGGAAAGAAAAGATAGATTCACTCAGAGAGCAAGGGTTGAAGAGATTGCAGCTAAGAATTTTCTAAAACTGATAAAAGACATCAGAGTATAGATTCAAGAATCTCTACAAACTTCAGACAGGATAAATATAAAGAAAAACCACATCCAGGCACATAGCAAAACTACTGAAAACCAAATGGAAAAAGAGAAAATCTTAAACTATTTTTTGTTAAATTCAAAGGAGCCAGGAATAAACTTTGTGGGTGACTTTTGACAGAAATGGTGGAGCCAAAACACAATAGTGGTATATTTAAAGTTCCGAAAGAAGATATCTGCCAACCTGGACTATTATATATCAGGAATACTCTTCAGCAGTGAAAATTATATAAAAAGGGTTTCAGACAAATGAAAATAGAGCATTCACTGCTATTCCACTCACATTCAAGGTAGTTCTTTAGGCAGAAGGAAAACACTCCCCATGTAGAAGTGTGAAAAGTCATTAAGGGAAAAAGAACAACGGAAAAGTAAAAAGTATAACAAATATTTACTGTATAGAACAATACTAATAATGGCTTGTGGGGTTAAAAATAAACATAAAGTTAAAATATAGAACTCCAGTAGCCCAAAAAGGAGGAAAGTGATAAATAGACTTAAAGCATTGTAAGGTCCCTGCATTGGATGGTAAACAGGGAACTACTTTAGGGTAGGTTTTTACTAAATCAAGGATGTACATTATTATAATTCCCACAAATAGATACCTTACATAATTCCATATTTAATTTGTATACTTATACAAGTACAGTGAAAATGAGTGAAATATTGCTATACACACCAAAATGTGAGGGTGCTCTTAAACATAAAGTTGTGCAAAGGAAATCCAGACACAAAAGAATGCATACTGTAAGACTCATTTATGCAAAGTACACAAATGGACAAAACTAATCTGTAGTGATAAAAACCAGAAAAATAATTAACCTTTGGGCAAGAATGACTTGGAAGAATCATGAGGGTAATGTTGTATTTCTAGCTCTAGAAGAGAGAGAGATACTCTGGTTTGTTTACCCTGTCAACTTTATAGGTGTTTTTATGTATACCTGTGAAACTTCAATGAAAAGTGTACTTACAAATACTATTTACACTGTGTTATATTGTTTGTATAATGAGCAGGGTGAACATGCTGTAGCCTAGAGAGTCAGACAGAGCTGGATAAAACCTAGGTTGGGCCACATATTAGCCAGGTCCTCATGGGCAAGGTCTTTTCTTCTTATAGTAAAGGATGAGTTAACTTCTGTGAAGAGCAGATGTGAATACTTGCCTCCCAGGGTTGTCAAAATGAGCAAATGACATAACTTATTAGATATTCAATAAACTATGATTATTTAATCAGTCCAAAATGTAGGTACTTTTATCATCCTCATTTTGTAGATAAGACAAGTGAGAGACAAGAGTTTCAGTAGATTCCCCACAGTCCCTTAGCTGGTAAGTAGCAAACACTACAATCTGAGCCCAGGGAGTCTAGCTTCAGTCATTTCTTTTAACTTCTCTGTGAATGCCATTGGAATAGAGATCATTGATGTTCTTTTGTTCACTGATTACTTAGAATGTCCTGGTCTGGCGAATTTTATGATCATAGTTTCAATAAAATAAATAGTCATTTAAATGCTTAACACAATTAAAATAAAATGATGAATCACTGACAGACAAGATTGGGTGCTTTCAGGGTGGTATGGCCATAGACGATTGACAGTAGTTTACCTATCCTGAGAAAGAAATATATTTGTCTATTCCGTTATGAATACTCACAATTTTTTATCTGTAGGGCATGAACGATTTGAATTTCTTGAGCACTCATCAAACATTCCTGCCACATAGTGGTAGCATATATAAACTACAAGAGGAGATATAGTACTTTTCTGAGAGGTGGCTTGATAGACTTTTGAAATCTGAGTTGGCGCATGACAGCTCTGAGGCAGAATCTTCCTCTTCTTAAAAAAATAAAAATAAAAAAAGACTCCAGAGAGGCATAAACAAGGGAAGGTATTATAGGGTTTGGTAGAGAATTTATAAACCTTCTCTTCATTGGAATCCAAGTTAAAATTGGCATTCCCTCCACACAAAACTAAAAGAGTCTGGAAATACACATATTCTGTCCTCCCTCAGGACATTTTTAAATGCAGGGCGTATAGGAGTGAACAAACTAGACATAAATCCCCGCCCTCACAGAACATATCTTCTAGTAGTGGAGACAGACAGTGAACACATAAATAAATCATATAGTGTGTCAGACTGCTGTCAGTGCTACAGAGAAGAATTAAAACAGGGAGAGAGTTCGGGGAGCGCTGGGGAAAAGTAAATGGAAAAGCTCACGCTGAGGAGATGACATCTAAAAAAGAAAAACTTTGTCTTGCCTTTCCTGAACTGTGTTTCAGGGTAATGAAATAGTAAAGGAAAAGTTTTTAATACATATTGAAAATTTTCAACTAATAAATGAAAAGAGAACAATGGAAGTAGAAAATAACCATTTTACAATCTTTAATGAAGTATCTAGGTAAAAATCACTGATTGATACAAAGTCTTTAGTAGAAATAGTAATGGGGAACTTTCTAAGGAATGGATCAAGCTGACACCTCTGAAATCACTGATTAAAGTTTACATTATTAAAAAAGCATGACAGGAAGATATTATAAACCTGTTAATATGACACAGTAGGAAATAATTAGTATACTATGTGGAGTATTCTTGCAAATACAAACACATATATAAAACTTAAATTTTATCAAGCTTCTAGATCAGGTTCTGTAAAAGACCAGATAGCAAACATCTTTCACTTTATAAGATATATACAGTCTATACAGTCTTTATCATATTTTCTTTATTTTTCTTGTGTGTGTGTCTTTTTTTTTTTCTTTTGGTGCTGGGGATCGAACTCAAGGCCTTGTGCTTGCAAGGCACTCTAATCCCTGAGCTAAATCTCCAGCCCTTTTCTTGTGTTTTAAATTTATTTTTACACTCCTTCAAAAATATAAGTGCCCAACAGAATAAATAGTTCAGAAATAAATGTACATATTTATAGCCAATTGATCTTAGATAAGGAAGCCAAGAAGAGATAATGGTGAAATGACAGTCTCTTTAATAAGTGGTGATGGAAAAACTGGATATCCAGATATACAAAAACAAAACTGGACCCTTATCTCACCCATATACAAAAATAAACTCGAAACAAATTAAAGACTTAAATGTAAGACTTGAAACTATAAAATCTCTAGAACCAAATACAGGAAAAACAGTCCATTGCATTAATCTGGGCAATGATTTGTTTGCTTGTTTATTTATCTGTTTATTTATGGTATTACTCTGAAAGCACAGGCAACAAAGGCAAAAACAGACAAATAGAATTGCATGAAACTAAAAAGGTTCTGAACAGAAAAGGAAATAATCAGGAGAGTGAAGAAACAACCTACAGAATAAGAGAAAGTATTTGCAAAAATATGTCTGATAAGAGGCCAATATCCAAAATACATAAGAAACTCAATACAATGCCAAGAAGACAATCTGATTAAAGAATGGACAAAGAAGCTGAAAAGGCATTCCCCTTACAAAAGCAAAACAAAAACCCAACTATACAAATGGACAACAGCTACATGAAAAAAATGCTCAACATCACTAATCATCAGGGCAATGCATATTAAAGCAACAAGATATTCTGGTAGAATGGTTATTATAAAAAAGCAAAAGACAGCAGGTGTTGGTGAGGTTGCAGAGAAGTGGAAACTCTGTATACTATTGATGGGAATAGTATGGGTGTTCCTTCTTGAAAAATTTGAAATAGAATTACCAGATGTTCCAGCAATTCCACTTCTGGGCATATATCTGTGATGGTTAGTATTGACTGTCAAGTTAATTGGATTGAGGAATGCCTAGGAAATAATTAAAGCACACTTCTGAGTGTGTCTGACGGACTGTTTCTAGAGAGAATTGCATGTGGGACAGCAAACTGAAGGGGGAGACTAGCTTTGAATGTGGGAGACACCAGCCACTAGCATGGTGGCCCTGACAGAACAAAAGGGAAAAATGAGGATGTCCACTAGCACATGAGTTCACTCTTTCTGCCTTCTGTTTGTCATGAAGTGAGCAACTATCCTCCATTGCATTCCCCTGCTGCCACAATATTCTACCTCAACTCCAGCCAAAGCAATGGAGCCAGTGGATCATGGAGAGAAACCTCTGTGCTATGGTTTGTGTCTAGATGTCCTCCCAAAGACTCATGTGGTCATAGATGGGGATTTTTTAGAGGTGGCTGGATCTAGAGTGTGTAATGCTGGGATTAAGGGCATGTGATTACTAAATCAATTCACTGATTGGTTTGGCACCACCCTAATCCTAGCAGCCTGGATAAGATACAACGGATAGAAAGAGGCTTGCCTAACCCTTGCCTGCATCCCCTGCTTACCTTGCTGCCTTTTACCTGTCTGCCACGCCACCCTGCCTCCGACCCAGCCGATCATCTACTGAAACCTCTACAAACTGTGAGCCAAATAAACCTTTCTTCCCCAACTTTGGATGTCGGGTATTTTGTCTCAGCAATGAGAGAAAAGTAGCTAAGACACTCTGAAACCATGAGCCACAATAAACATTCTCTTCTTTAAATTGCTTATTGCAGTATTCATTACAGTGACAGAAAGCTGATTAACACAATACCCAAAAGAAAATGAAACTGCTATGTTAAGGAAATATGTGTGTGTATACATATATGTGTGTGTATATATATATATGTGTACATATAGATGCATATATATGTATATATAGATGTATATATGTGTATATATAGATGTATATATGTGTATATATAGATGTATATATGTGTATATATGTGTGTATATATATACTCTCATGTTCACTGCAGCATTGTTCACAATAGTTGAGATATGAAATCTATGTAAATGTCTATCAGTGAATGAATGGGTAAAAAAAGTGGCATATATACATGCTAGAATACTATTCAGTCTTTAAAGAGAAGAAAATCCTGTGATTCGTAACAATGTAGATCAACCTGGAGGACATTAGGTCAAATAAAATAAGACAGGTGTAGAAAGAATAATACTGCATGATTTCACTTACATATAGAATGTAAAAAAGTCAAATTCACATAAGAAGACAGTATATTGGTGGGTGAGATCTACTGTATTAGCTATGATGATTATAGCTAATCATAATAAATTATATGCATCCCTGTACTTAAAAATTGCTGAAAGGAGATCTTAAATATGTCATCATTAAAAAAATAGGTGAGGTCATATTAATTGGCTTGATTTAATCATTCCACTGTGGATACATATATCGAAACATTACATTATATACCATAAACATATACTGTACATTTGTTCATTTAAAAATATAGAAAGAAAAGAGAAAAGTCATATGGGAAAATTAAAAAAATATATAATGACTATTCTTAGCTTTTAGAACTTACAGAACAGGTATTAGTCAATTTCCCCTCACTGGGACAAAATACCTGACCTTCACAATTTAAAAGCGGAGAGGTTTATCATGGCTCACAGTTTCAGTGGGTTCAGTCCATGGTTAATAGGCTCTAGGGCAGAAATGGCATGGTGAAAGGGCCTGGCAGAAGAAAGCTGCTCATGTCATGACAGCTGGAAAACAGATAGTGAGGGAGGAGATGAGGACAAGAATATACATTTCTAAGTCAGCCCCCTGTGACCTGCTTCTTCAGATCAAGCCCCATCTCGGAACAGCATAAGTTCATAGTTCACAGCTATGAATTTAACAATGGACTAATTTACTAATGGTGTATCATTTGCATGACCCAATCATTTTCCAGAAGCCCCACCTCTGAACAGGAGACTTTTGGAGGACATCTGAGATCTAAAACATAAGAATTATCCTGCCAGCTATAGTTTGTCAACTCTTACTCAAGAGCAAAAACCAATTTATAGAAATTATGGTAGTTACATGAAGACTAATTCATAAAAGGAGATTCTATAGGCAAATAAACCAGTTTCTTTGACAATTAAAGGCATTAAAAAAGGAGAGGAGACTTTAAAGACTAATGAAAAATTGAGAGACATAGAAACCAACTACAGGGGTGGGGGATTTAGTGCAGTAGAACACTTGCCTAGCAGGTGCAAGGCCCTGAGTTTGATCCCTGGCATCCCCCACAAAAAGGAAACCAACTGTAATGAGTATACATACATATACATACACACACATACTTTATATAAAATGTATATATTATATAAATTTACATATAACACACATACAGCATACATACATGTGCATACTACATATAAATATACATGCACATATAATTATACATATATTTAAATGTATACATATGTTTGAGATAGAGAAATTTCAGCAAGTGGAGAGTAATATTTTGGAGAGTTCATATAATAATGATAATATTTCTTCTTTAAATATAATTTTCTAGTATAAATGTAGGCCTGGGTTCTGGTCAGGGGTTGGTTTAAATTACATATTTAATTAGTATGGTGTTCTACAGATTTTCTGAGGTTTTTTTTTGGAGTTAATTCTTGTAAGTCATATGTTTAAGAAATTTAGTCATTTAATTTAAATAACTAAATTTCTTGGCATACAGCTGTTTATATTACCGTCATTGTCTGTATTATCTATAGTGATGTCGCTTCTTTAATTTCTGGTCTTAGTTGATATTAAGGAATTATTAATTTTATGAGGCATGATATAACATTGTCAATATGGGCAAAACCCATTTCACTGTTAAAGATAAAATTTTGAACAATTTATGCATGATATGTGATACCTGGGGACTTGGTTTCAAATATTTCAGAACAAAACTCAGTAGGCATGGAATAGATGAAATGGCTGGTAAAAGTTTGAAAGATACTGAAGTTGGGTAACGCATACATAGGGATAGATTATCCTATGTTTATCTTTGAAATTGTCTATAATAAAAAGGATTTACAGAAGAGTAAGAGAATAAAAAGTGTAAATTTCATTGTAAGGGGAGCAGAAAAATTGAGGTGGTAACTAGAGGGAAAAGGTGGTCATGAAAAGGATATTCTTTAATGTGTGAGAAATAACAGCATGTTTATATGACAATGAGAATGATCTATCTTTTTGCTATTAGGATGTTGAGCATATGAATCCTAGTTGTTTCCAGTTCCTAGTCTGGTAATTCCAACATCTCTGCCTTATCTGAGTCTGGTTGTGATGCTTATTTTGTCTCTTCAAGCTGTATATTTTGTCTTTTAGTATATCTTGCTATTTTCTTTAAGACTGAACATATGTAGTGGATAAAGAGAACTGAGGTAAACTCATCTTTAGTGTAAGGTTTTATGTTAATTTGGGTAGGAGTCAGGCTGTATGCAGCTGCTGTAAGTGTATCAGAGCTAAAATTTCCTCTGGTGTCTTTGTGGGTTGTGCCTCTGTTGTCTTTGGGTTTCCCCTAGGACTACTTTTAAAAGAAGGTATCTAAGGCATGCAGTTCTTCCTGTTCTAAACCCATGTGACTACACAGAAGGTCTATTAGAGTGGTGTGGTAAGGTGTTGGAGAGTTTTCTGTAGATTCTATGGACCCAATCCTCTTGGGAGCTTGCTCCTAGGCTGTGCCTTCCCTAACTACTTCCCAGGTTTTTGTGGGGTTTTTTTCCCTTTCCTTCTTCCCCATTAGCTGGCAAGAGGAGGCTGGATATGGGTAGTTTTCTTTTCCTGTGTCAGTTAGGCCCTGGTAAAATAGTTTTCCTTTAGGGTACACCTTAGGCTAGAATACTTTGTCATATTTTGCAATGGCCACTTTTCCCCACCCCTCGGCCAGAAGCACGAAGGATTGTTCTCTGATATTTACCCTGAGAACCTGATTGGGTTCCTGGAGATAAAATTCACAAAAGTAGAGGAAAAATCTGGTAAGACTGTTCCCTCTGGAATTTTTAACTCTCTACCTTGGCCACATTGAGGGTCTAGCAGTTTATTCCTTGCACATAGGTGTTTCCTACCCCACTACTTGTTCCCCTAGAATTTTCTGCTCCTGGGCTTCTGCTGTGCTACAAGTTTGTCTCTCCAATTTGGGGGCACCAGTTTGCCTGTGATTTCAGTATATCTTCTTGGGTCTAAGAAGAGTTGTTGATTTTCAATGTATTTAGCTTTTTTCCTGTGAGGACAAGAGTGGTGATTTCCAAGCTCCTTACACACTGGACAAGAATCCAGAAGGGGAAGATTTAGAAGAGAGGAAAAATGGATGCAGGAATGAGAGGAAAATTCCTGAAGTAGTATGTCTGAGTAGGTGAGAGGGGCAGGATTTAGTGCCCCCGTGGATGGCCAGCTTTAACTGAGGACACTGTGAGCGGTTTATCCATAGTAACAGGAGAAGGTGGAGCACATGGGCACATATGCAGGTGGGTGGGCATTCCTGGTTATTTATGGATTTACATGGTAATGGGAACTTGTGGAAATCCCTTTTAATTTGCTTCTACTTCATAATGAAATAAGCAAAGTTTTTGTGGGGGAGAGATGGCAAAGTAGGTGTTAGAGTTTTGAAAAGGAGGGAAGATTGTAAAATAGTCGCATATGAGTGAACAAACTGGAGAAAGATAGTCTGATTGCCAGACAGGATTAGGGCCCACGTGAGGCTATCAGTCACAATTGTAAAGTGAAGCCCCAAGCCTCAGCAAACAGTTTAATAAATCCATGAGAGCAAAAGCTGCTAGTATCTCTCAGGGTCCATTTTCTTCCTTTTAATAACAGAAGCCCAGGATCCAGTTGAGAAACTGCCACCCCATCATAAGACATTTCCCAGCTTCCCTTGCAGGTAGGTGTGATTATATAACTAAACTCTGGTAAGTAAAATATAGCATAAATGGTTTGTGCAACCTCTGAGAAGACTAATTAAAGGAAGAGTTCATCAGTTAAGAGTGAGGATGGGGGAAGACATAGATGACTGAGAGAGGTGAAGGCATGAAATAATTATCCATGAGAGTAGAAGGTTGGGGAAATCTGACTGTTAAGTGGTGTTACAAAGTTCTCTTGGGAGTTAGTGGAATTTATATATATATTATAGTACACATCCATATATGCATATATATTATACACACACACACATAGAGAGAGAGAGAATGTGAGAGACAGAGTGTGTAATAAAGTAAATATGGCAAAATATTAATGACTAGTCAATCTCAGTAAAAGATATGGGAATGTTTCAAACTGTTCATAGATCTATATTACTTTGAAATAATTTCAAGATTAGAGAAAATTTAAACAGAAAAGAAAGGCAATTTATTGGAAGAATCATGGAGCTCTCAAGATGAGCATGAAAGGAGAACCAAGCTTAGAAACTAGATAGGTATCCAGGGATAGTGGCACAAGCCTGTGACTTTGGAAGGCTGAGGCAGGAAGATCACAAGTTCCAACTCAGCCTGGGAAATTTAATGACATAATAAGACTCCGTCTCAAAATTGAAAAAAACAATTTTTTTAAGCTGGGGATGTAGCTTAGTACAAGAGCCCTTAGTTCTTTGGTTTAATCTCCAGCGCCACAAAAACAAACAAACAAAAATATTAGATAAGTACTAGGACAAGGGATTATAGCACTGGCAAAAATTACCATCTTCCTTATTTCTATTGAATTTTTTCTGAATTTGAAATTACTATAGAATTACAAATAGTTCAAAATATTCCCATATCTTTTACTGAGATTCATTTATAAATAATATTTTGCCATATTTTATGGCTTTCTCTTTCTATATGGATGTGTATTATGTAACCGTACATTTTATATATATATTTTTTTTTCCTGAGCCATTTGACAGTTTCAGACATCATGCTCCTCTATCTCCAAATCCTACATTATGTGTTTTCTAAGAACAAGGACGTTCTCTTATATAACTGCAATATAATGATCAAATTCAGAATATTTAAGATTAACACTATTTTATAATACACAGTCCACTTTTCAGACAGTACCAAGGATCCCAATAATATCCTTTATATAGTTTCCTCATCTGATCCCAGGACCCAATCCCACATTATGCCTTAAATTTATTTATATCTTTTTTCTCAAGTTATCCAGAGTTTGTATGTTGCTTATAACCACAGAATTTTAATTATATACTTTACTTCTATGGTTTATAAACAGATACAATAATTTATATCATTTAATCTGAACTAATACTTCTAGGAAGGAATGAAAATTTTTGTTTTAGAAATCAGTGTTAGGAGGTTCAGAGAAGTTAAGAAATTTGTCCATGATGACACTATAAGTTCAGGGGCCGAGATTTAAATCTACATCTGTTCTACTCCAGAACTCCTGCTTATTCCATTGCAGGCCTGCAGATACTAGTAGACCAAGAGACAGTGGCAGTAAATTTACTTCTGTGGCAGTAAATTTTAGCCACAGAAGTATGTACAAGTTGAGGATGGAACATAGTCAATGGCTTTATTTCAAGTATGAGAAGAAATACAGTCAGGGCTTCAACGACAAAGGAAGAAAATAAAATTGGCCTAAACGGTGTGTTTATAGATTGTCTCCTGTCCAAAACACGTTTAATTCAGTGCTGATCAGCTAACCTCCAACTCATGCTCAGGAATTTAGTGTCCTTAGCTAATACCTTGACACCTGCTAATGGAACATTGCCTCCTCAATGTTAGGAATCAAGTAATTTCTGCATCATTCCAACTCTTAGTTGGTCATTTTGATCAATGTTGACATTATCCAATTCTCACATTTAGCTGTAACATATGGCAAAGATCCTAATCTGTAAACTTGCTTAAAATCTGTCCTGTTTAGTTTGGTAGTTTTACAATATTGACATTATACAAGGAGTTCTGAAGGTAAAAGGGTCTGATCCCTTCAAGAAATCGAGAGCCCTTTCCCTTCTCTTTTTGTGAAAAGCCAAATGAAAAGTAATCATTAGGCGGGAGGAAAATCAGAGCCATAAACTCAGAACAAATAGCATCTTTCATTTTGTGGCTTCAGTTCAGAACCTGGTGACAAAGAAAAAAATATGTAAAGGTTGGAAGCTTTGATAGTATCCAGGGAGCTGAGAGTTGGAACAATTATAGATAACCTCGGAGTAACAGGAAGATATTAGCAAATCAATGACCTACGCTCAGTCAGAAGGCTGAGAATTTCTGAGGACCCCTGGACTGGCTTGGACAGTCTGGGAAGGAGATGAAGAACTGAATGAGCATGCATTGGTAATATTTGTTATTGATAAGGCTGGTGGAGCAGCACATGTACAATCTCAGCACTCAGGAGGCTGAAGCAGGAGGACTACAAGTTTGAGGACACCCTGTTTTTTTTTTTTAATTGCTACAGGTAAGAGTATTTAATGTGCATTTAGAGGATAAATTTTCTTTTAGTATTTAGCCCTTGATGTAAGTTGTCGATAAGTAATTTGCTTTGCAATGGTAGGTGCTTAAGAAATTTTGAATTGAATTAAGTTGAAAGAGGATGATATTCTACATAGGAAGATTTATCTGAGTGGCAAGAGCCAAGTGGTGGCATTCAATCCCAAAAGCACGTTAGGAATGGTTACCACAGGGGACAGCAGCATCAAAGCCTAGGAATAGTCTGACTCACACAGGCCTATTCCATTACCTAGTGTTCCTAGAAATGAAATAGGCAGGGAACTTATTAAATTCTTCCCTGATTGATATAAGCAGGAAAGATCTAGGTCATGTGAATGAAAGTCTAACCTGAATCATAAAAACTGAAACATGGCCTTTAATTCTCAGATTCGAGCCATTTACAGACCTGGGACTGCTTAAATCTAAGGGAGACCGTGTCTCCTAGAGGAAGGATCCCCTGCACACTACTTAAAATGTGTACTGTTAATCTTTCCCCTGGCCTTCCCCAAAGGTACCTATTACTTTTTCCTTGAGTAACTGGGCACTGGGAAAAGAAAATAATTAGACTTATGAAGGACTAATGGCCGCTGTCTCTGAACTGACACTCACTCCAGGAGACTGAAAACATTACTGTGGTCCACAATCACAGTTGGGCCTTAGGAAGCTCAGTTCCATCTCACAGTGGGTCCAGCGAGGCACTGAACACATCCCGTGGTAATTTCCCTAGCTCTAAAATGCGTAATTGGAGTTTAGGCATATCCAGTAGGTGCGATGCATGTGGCTCCACACAGCTAGTGATATAGCCCTACAGGACCATAAACTTTTAACACTGTGTGATTTTTAGTGGTATTTTTCACGACTCGCTTGGATTGTGCTTTAGGGCAGATTGCTTGGACAACAATGGAATACTGCATAGGAGCGAGTGCAGGGCAGTGCTAACTCCACCTTCTACACTTGCCACACAGAGTTGCATCGAAACACACATATATCAGATGTTAGATATGCTGTGTGACTTGGAGAGTAAAATGCAGTGATTACCAGTGTAGTATTTTAATATAGTGTGTGTATGTGTATGTGTGTGTGTGTGTGTGTGTGTGTGTGTGTGTGTGTGCAGTGTGTGCATGCCTGTGGAGACAGGAGCTTACGGTTACTAAGCAGACAGTAACTCAGTGAGGGCCAGGCAAGGCAAAGGGTGGAACACCACGGAGTAGACATACTTTGCAGCTGACAGAATCCTCACACTGGCTTCCTAACCTGTGGAAGGTGAGCTATTATGGTGGAAAAGTCAAATGGAGGCCATTAGAGCTGTTCATACATAGGAAAATACTGCATTCCTGGAGGGTTGCGAGAGATTAGCACCACTATTAGGGCATTTTTTGCTCTCTGCAGAATACAGATGGATCTTGGTGAAGGAAAGTGGATCATCATAAATTTAACTAGTGATGTTTCCAGTTGAAGGTGCTCTACCTGGTGTAGTTTCATTATTTAAGCAATTTACACAAAAGCCACTGACTTTAGAAAATGCTTTTTCCTCCATTCCTGTTAACAAAGACTTCCAGAAACAGTTTCCTTTCAGCTGGTAAGGCTATTAGTATATCTTTACAGTCTTATCTCAGGTATATATCAATTTTCTACTCTGTGTCCTAATTTAATTCACAGGGATCTTGATCATCTTTTCTTTCCTCAGAATATCTCACTGGTCCATTAGATTCCCGACACTGTGTTTATTAGACTTAGTAAGCAAGAAGTGGCAACTACTCTAGAATTACTCATAGGATATTTGTATGTCAGAGGTGGGTAATAAAGATGACAATAATTCAGGGGTCTTGGAATTTCTAGGGGTCCATTTTGTGTGAATAGGTGAAGGTATTTCTTTTGAGATGAAGAGTGGGTTGTTGTATCTGGCAGAGATAGAGAGTGAGAGAGAGCAATTAAGAATGGTCAGTCCCTTAATTTTTAAGATGGGTAGACCTTTATTTCTGACTTGAGTAGCACTTAGTTATCATCTGTCATCTATCTTTGCTTGCAGTAAGTTTTGCTGTATCAAATTTATCTTTTATTGCTTCTAGATGTTTGAGCCATAGGAATGTTATCCCTGGCTCTGTTGTTAAAGGGGCAGGGACCTCTATATTGTGATTGGGAGTGTGTTGGATGTTTCATGTGGACTACTTTAAGAATTAAAGCCTCTGGGGGACCAGTCTAAGGGAAGCCTCCTATACTTTCATGAGTTTTGTCTTCAATTCAGAAAGCCCACCATATTCTCAGAGGGAAAATGAGAGAAAAATCTCTTCATGCTTCCAACAGGGGGAGGAGAAAACTAATCACTGTGAAACTACCTACATTATTCTCTTCTCCTTAATGTCACTTATGACTGTGATGGTCATAGCCCAGGATTACAATTCATTTTCTTCTGGGCCCCACTTGAACCTTTTTGGCCAGATGTCCAAATGAAGCATATGTTGCCTTCAAAAATCTGAGGATCTCTCTCTCGCTCTCGCTCTTGCTCTCTCTCGATTTTCTACACAGCATGTAGTTGGGTCATGTCTCTATCATCCATCTATCTACCCATCTATCTATCAATCAATCATATCTATCATCTATTTCATCTGTCTATAATTTTGCAATGCTGGGAGATGGAACCCAGAGCCTCACATCTGCTGCTCTAACATTGAGCTACATTCCCGGCCCAGGTCATATGTTTTTATCCTTTCTGACATCTCTTTTAGTTAGTTGTGTGTTTAGATCATTTTACATTGAGAGTACCTATTGACATGTCTGCAATTAGGCCTTCTATTTTATTGTTTCCTTTCCCTTCCTAATTTCTTTTGGATTCTTTGAATATTTTTTGTATTTTATTTATTGTGTCTTTACTTTATGTCTATGTTTAATTTTTAGTCGTTGCTCAAGGAACTAAAATAGATACTCTTAACTCTTTGATCAGAAATAGCAAGACATAAGGTTTGGGAATTTAGTTCAGTGGCAGAGTACTTTCCTAGCAAGTGCAAGGCCCTGAGTTTGGTCCCCAGCACACCCCCCCCACCAAAAAAAGAAAAAAATAGCAAGAAATAATATTTTATCACTTAAAGTGGAATGTAGAAATCTTAGTGCTACATAGGTCCCTTCCCCCATACTGAAGACTTATCAGCCAGCGCTGGACCTTTTACTTTCAACAGGAAATACATTTTAAAGAACTTAAGAGAAAAATAATGTACTATGTTTACCTGAACATTTACCATTTCTGTTGTGCTTCTCCAATCTCTTGTGTTCCCAGTTTCTTTCTGGCCTCATATCCTTTGTCTGAAGAACTTCCTTGAGTGAGTTTTTCAGAGTAGGGTCACTGATGAGAAATCCTCCTAGTTTTACTTCACCCCAGGAATTTTAATTTTGTCTTCTTTCCTGAAGGTTATTTTCATAAGACTTAGAATTCTGAGCTGACATTTTTTCTTTCAGCACTTTAGAAATGTTTATGTCTTGTCTTTCACAGGTTCTAATGCAAAACTCATATTTATTTGGATTATTGTTCCCCTGTAAATAATGCATTATTTTCTTCTGGATAGTCTCAATGTTTTTTCTTTGTACTTAGTTTCAGCGGTTTGATTATAATGTGTCTAGGAATAGATTTCATTGTATTTATTGCACTCAGAGTACATAGGGCATCTTGAATCTATGTTTATGGTTCTTCTCTGTTGAGCCCAATGAGTGAGTTTTTAAAAGTTCTGATTAATTTTAAAATTTCCGTTTGGTTATTTATATCCTTTATGAGACTTTCTATCTTTTCCATTTGCTTTAAGATCTTACTTTTGGAGCTGTTTCATAATAGCTCCTTTAAAGTCTTTTGTAGATAATTTCAACATCTGTATCATTTCAGATTGGCTAAATAGAGATTTTTCTGGTTTTTCATACATCAAGTGTTCTGAATATTTTTAATACTATAAGACTATGTATTATTAAATTCTAAGGAGACTAAAAAAATTTTTTTTGTTTTTGTTTAAAGTAAGCAACTGACCAGATTGGGTTCAAACCACAAGTTTTGACTAACCTGTGAACTGGTTTCAACATCAGCCTGTTTAGCTCTATTCTGCATGTGCGCCACCCAGTGGCCATCCTGGGACCTGGCCCTGGGCTGTTCCTCACTTGAGTTCTCAGCCTTTAGGGTACACTGCTCAGGGTACACTGCTCAGGGTCAGCCTTGCACATGTGATGAGATGTCTGAAGGTGAGTCTGGGCACTCACATACCCTTCAGGTTCACTGCCCTGAGCTCCTCCCTCACCACTACTGTCTCCCTGGTATTTTCTATTTCCCTCTTTTGGTTTTAGAGTTAACAGTCTGGGCCTGTATTTACTGCTCTCTGATAGCCACTTCCTGCAATTACTGCACCTGCATCTGGGCGGTCTGGGAAGAGGAGACAGCATGGGCTCACCTGGACTACTGGGACCATCCTTCTCTGGCCAGACGAGAGCTTCTCCCTCCTTGGAGCTGTACATCTGTGGCCTCTGACACCAAGGATGCTGCTCTCTAGAGGTCCCTTTCCATTCCTTGAGCTCAAAATAGTGGTTTCTGCTGGATTTTTGACTGCCTTGAGTGCCAGAGAGGAAAAAAGAGGTATCCTGTTAATTCAGTGACATGCCGTATAGACTTCTTCCCTAATCTGGCTGCGATGATTTGCTTTTCAGAGTTCTCATGGAGCTGATGTATGCATTCTGCCTAGGCTCTATAGCTGCTCCAACTTACTGGGTACTAGAATCTGAAAGTTGTTTTTAAAGGAAGCATGCTAATCAATAAGAGAAGAGTAGACTTATAAAGTCAGCGATTGTACAGTGCTTTAATAGCAGAAAAAAATTTTATCCTCACTAGAGGTAGGTGCCCGAACATTATGTGTCTCCTGATCAGATACAATAGGAAGTATGTAGGAATTAGTTTTGCTGAAAACAATTCAACTGAATTTAATTAAGCCTTCAGCACTACATATCAGCAAATAGGAAATGTGGAAGTTTAGGAACAAGAGAAGCGACACTATGAAGAACTATCTGCTGAATCCAGGTTGTGAGACCTTCTGTAGTACAATGACCTGGTTTCTCCAACAAGCAAAATTTAAAAGAATGGAGAACTATTGCGGAATAAAGAGACTTCAGAGGTATAGCTAATGAAAGGAGAATAAATAATTGTACACATAGGATTCTTGAGAAGATTCAATGAGATAATAAATCGTAAAGTGCTTAGCATAGCTCTTGGCAAGTGGAAAATGAGAATTATTACTACCCATGTCACTTCTCAGACTCTTAGTTTGGTCTTCATTTGTAAAACACAAAGGATGCTAGTCTTTCTCTCAACATTGCTTAAGGACAAAGGGATTCAGCTACCCCAGGACTCTGTCCCTCTACACCTGGCTAGAAAGGTAGGATCCTGGCCATAACGGTAGTGTGCACATTTCGCCACTAGGCGGCATCTGAGGCCAGTCTATCTAGAGCCTTGTCGAGCTAGCACTGTTTCTGTTACAAGCAGCTGTGTCCTGCCTCCTCACCCATTGGCCAGCACTCCTCTTCTCTTCCTGGGAAGGAGGCATAAAGATGAAGGCAGAGAGTCGGCGGAGCTTTTCAGATACAATAAAGGTTAACAGTTTGCTGAGAATTCATCCTCTGCTTGGTAGAGAGGTAGTCCTGAAACCCACTTAGA
>PVJO010019286.1:0-34648 GCA_004026905.1 Hystrix cristata | reverse complement strand
TTTGTATGTTTCTAGAAATCTGTCCATTTCTTCCATGTTTTCCATCTTGTTTGAGTATAAGTTCTTGAAGTAGGTGTTGATGATCCTTTGGATTTCTGCCGGGTCAGTTGTGACTTCCCCCCTTTCATTTTTTATTGCATGAATTTGAGTCTTTTCTTTCCTTTTTTTGATCAGGTTGGCTAGGGGTTTGTCTATTTTGCTTAGTCTCTCAAAGAACCAACTCTTTGATTCGTTGATTCTTTGTATTGTTTTCTTGGTCTCAATTGCATTGATTTCAGCTCTGATCTTAATGATTTCCTCTCTTGTATGAGCTTTAGGTTTGTTTTGTCTTCAATCTATTTTAGAAAGGCAAAAATTATAGCAAAATGTTTCAATGCAGTAAAGAGGCATTACGCTAATCGTTATTACATACCTCATCCCATTTAACTGTAACACAAACTTTACCTCATATACTGATATGTGTCTTATATTTGATATAAATCATTTTGTGCATATGTAAATGTCTGCATATTTAAAAAAGGCATGTAGAGTCACAAAAGACTGTTTTGGCACTTTTTTTTTGCCATTTTATAAGATATCTCGAAAATTATGCTGTGTCAGTACATAGGAACTATTCTGTTTTCTTCTGAACGGTTAACACAGCATTCCATCATATAGGTAGAATTTAATCAAACATGTGATGAAGTTCATTTTGTTTCTAGAGGCAAGCACTAAAAACAATGCCGCAGTAAGTTTTCTTATGAATACGTATCTTTGGCCATTCCCTGAAGTCATTTATCAGCAGTAGTGGAACTGCTGAGTCAAAGAGAAATTTATTAAGTCTATATTGTTATACTGCTCTACCAATGGTTATGGTTCCAAAAATATTACTTGAGAAGATCTATTCAATATTAAATACAGTAAATAAAGATTCCTTTTACTATAATAAAGGGAAAATATGCATTAAAATGGAAACATGGCCAATTCCTTATACTCCAGCCAGACTATGAGCAGAGCACATAGGAATATGGGGGAAGATTTTCAAAGGCTAGTCCACGGCTGCCTAAAAGGTTTCCTGATGGGTCTTTAGCTGACAGTAAGATGAAAATACAAACCCACACGAGCATGTGCACATACACTGCAAACAGGGACTCTTACTGGCAAGTGATGCGCAGTTATTAACTTTCATTTTTACTTTTCATTTTTACTTACTGGTAACCTACCAAGTGACCCGCTGAAGTCATTTAAAATTGGCATTTATATACTATGAACCAAAATTAGAATATGGCTAGTATTTACTAAGGTTCAGTCAACTCCTGACTCCAGTGAAATCTGGCTACCACATAGTTTGCCTCACTGCAAAGCTCTCATTATGCTTACATTTGGAATATTTTGGCCTTGTAAAACTCTCCTAAATTAAGCTTTTGGACAGATATGTATTATACTTCAAATACTTGTTTGTATGCTTCATGTTTCTCACTGAGTTTTTTTTAACCTGTGCTGCAGGGTGTTCCATTCTGTCTGAATCAACACAGCTCAAAGTGATCATAAAGATCACCTACCAGTCTCTAGGACTCTAGCAAAACTCCTTCCTGTCTCCAGTATGAGCTGTCATTGTGATGTAGAAGAAAAGTCAAATACCAAAACACAGAGACTACATGTTTTATAGTTTTCCTGTGAATTTTTCCAGAGCATATCTTGATAATGTGCATAAAACTGGAAAAATCCCATAAAGTAATACATTTTATTGGCCAAGATGGGAAAAAGACCAAAAAAGTGTTTTCCAAGGCTTCCTCCCCCACTGTCATTTCCTTTACAGTCTCTTAGCTAAGAAAAAAGTCAGTAAAAACTGCTTATATTGATTATTGTAACATAAATACCAGGCAAGCTTTGTGTGCCTGAGTCCATACTTTTGCTTATGGGTCTTTAGAAGCTAATTTTCACCACCACAAAAAGCACTGAAAACTAATGTAGGCCCTGGACAAACTAGTAGCCAATGAGTGTCAGCTGTCTGTATTTTCTACCTATTCATCTCCATACCTCTGTTCTGCTGACTCCTTGACTAAAAATATAATAAAATACAGTTTGTTTGAAGAGTGACATATTTTCTTATTTTTAATTGACATAATATCTGTACTTATAGGGTACAGTACTATAGTTTAATATACGTATGCAATATGTAATGATCAAATCAAGTTAATTAGCATTTCCATATCCTCAAATACTATCACTTGTATGTGCTGGGAGTCTCTAAACTTTTCTCTAGTTATTTTGAGATGTACAATGAATTACTGTAAACTATAGTTATACTCTGTTGCTCTATAGAACATTAAAAGCACTTCCTCCCCATCAACTCCATGTATGTTACCTACCCTATGGGCAGTACATTCTTAACAATCACACCTGATCATCCTTATTCTGAGTTTTAATTAAACTAACAAGATACCAAGAAAGCAAGGATAAGAGAAAATAGATTAGCATGTTTTCAAATCTTTAAACAAAACTTACAGTTTATAATATGAATTTAAACTTCAAAAGAAAAGATAAATTGTTCAATATATTCTTTTTGTCATCAAATGTTAAAGACACACTGACTTCTTGGTAGTGTCTTGGTAGTATTACCTGTTTTTGCTAATACTTAATGCCAGCACCAACTGCATAAGGCAACTGTATGGACGTAATGATTTTTAAATGTGTTGTGCTTAGATTAGTGTCTGTGCACAACACAGAAGTCAGTGTGCTGCTGTTGCTACTGCTGCTACCATCACCATCTACTGAATCTTTGCAGCAGCTCCTCAGAGACAAATGCTATTTTGTTTCTCTTCAGTAGATAAAATATGGAGCAGCTAAGTAACCTGTCTGAAGTCATGTAGCTATTAGCTTGCAGAGCTAACCTCAAATCAGGGTCTGCCTGATTCCACAGCTTGAGTATTTCCTAACTGAAAATTATTTGTTGCATTAATAATAAGTATTCTTAAATTTTGATCTAGCCTATTCTAGGGACATGGAGTTCTCTACATAACAATATTCCACAGAAAACATTTTCAAATAACCAAGGAATTTTAACCATTATAATCTCAAAATAATAAACAGTATACTCTGGGGTAATATCATTATAGTCACCTTCGAAAGACTAACATTACTTTTTAGTAATTCACTGTGTGTACCACCATGTTAACTACACTAATTAAAGTCTCATATAAAATATCTATTTAAGTAATACACAATCATAATAAAATAATTAGATAAATTAGATGAATGTGGTTCCACAAGGAGAGCAATATAATCTGAACTTGGGTCATTACAAGATCATCTAAAATGTTTTATAAATAATTCCACCATAATGTTTTACTGTGGCTTTTAACAGGTTAGGCCTGCATAGAGGAAGACATTTAAAGAGATACTAAAGGAAGAGGGGACAGGTTAACTTTGAAGTCTTCTTACCAGGCTAGAATGGTGGTTTGTACTGATTAAAGCACAAAGCCAAGGCCAAGGCCTGAACCTATAGCCAGGTGTGCAAAAGCTTTTCATTCCAGAGATGTTTCTGCTTCCATTATGACATGAAAATGTGCTTAATCTCACTCACTCCCATCCAGCCCTTAAACACAAACTCATCTGCATATTAAGAAAAGATAATATTTCACTTCGAAAAGACATAAGACTGATCCTTAAAAACTAAGACTACTTTTAACAAACTAGTTCCATATATTTCAGACTACTACACTGTCATAATGTACAAAATACCTAGAAAAACACATTTTGAATTGTGTTCTCTAGTGGTAGTTTTATGAAGGATATTTTACATATATTAGCATTAAGCTGAAAATAACATAAATTTAGGCACGAATGCTATGAGTTATGCAGAGAAAGGTGGAGACACTGAATGAGTACTTAAGAGTATTTCCATTATTTTTAAAATATCGGTTGGGACCAAAATAATATCCCTCTTCCTCTCTCTACCCCCCATCACCTTCATGTGTGTGCACAAACACACATGTGCACACAAGCACACACAAACACAAAGTATTTGGACTTAAGTAATTCACAATAGTTTATTGGTAATATTCCTTCATAAATTGTCTTTATAAAAAGGAAGATTTAGAATTTGTATGAACTGTTACTTACAGAAGATAAGTAGAGTATGACAAAAACCAAAGAAAAGCATGAAGACAGAATCAAAAATACAAGTGTAGAAATTATTAAATCAAGAAGTAGATAAGACATGTAGTGGATCACTTGATCCAAAAGCTCAGTCTTTAAAGAACCACTAAAATAGATAAACACTAGATCACTTGATGGTGGAGAAAAATTAAGACGAACAAATATTCACTATTAAAAGGCAAAGGGGGTTTGAGAGGTACCTCAAGGCCTGCCTAGCATGTGCAAGACCTGAGGTTCAATCCCCAGCACTAAATAAAGAAATAATGAAAATGGAGTTAAAGTAACTTGAACTATAAAAGAATTTAAGACACTTTATAAATAATACTTTCCATAAATCTAAGCAAGTAAATTTGAAAACTCAGATGAAAATTCTAAGAAATGGTAAATGATTATAGTTTTACAGCACAGGGAAATGACAAAATAAATTTAGGAACTTATCAAATAGTTAACCACCCGAAAATTGCCAGATGTTTTCTCAGGTAAATTACTTCAGACTTCCAGAGGAACAAAAATTTGGCTACTTTTCAAAAAGACAGAAAAACAAAAAGAGTCTGATTCTTTCTGTAAAGCCAGAATAATGAGTCAACTAAGATCTGAGGAACAGCACTTGGGCATGTGTGCATGTATACACATACATGCTGAGTCTCACTAATTAATGACTGATGCAAAGAGTTTTACATAAAACATTGAATCCATTAATACATACAACAAGGTAAACTTTAGGAAATATATGACAGCTCACTATACTGCTTTTACTTAATAGTGTTCTAAAATAAAAAAATGAAGTATGAATACTGGATAGGAGAAGGCAAAATTATTATTGGTAGTTGGCATAACATTTCTGGAATTAAAAAAAAGTGAAAAACAATTAGCAAATTTGATATATGACTATTTATGAATTTGATGGCTTTCCAATATACTAACAATAACCAGCTAAAAACAAAATAGCAGAAGAAATCCTATTAATAATAGCTACACAAAAGACAATACATGAAGAAGTTCCTATATAAAGAAACCTCTGGCATGCTTTTCATAGTCATAAAAAATCTGAATAAATGAAAATTACATCTTGCTATTAGAAAAATTTTGTAAATATATTAATTCAATATGAAGTTTACAAATTTAACACAATTCTGATCCAAATGCTAACATATTTTAGATTCTAAATCTGAGTGATTTAGACTAAATGATTCTCGAATTTATCTAGGAGGTAAGAGTCTCTGAGTCTGACCACCTGATTCAAATCCTAGCTTTACTACTTACTGGTCATGTCACCTTGGGCATACTATTTATTGTTCTCATCCCTCAATTTTCTCTCTCCTCTGTAAGATGGTGATAATACGTCCCTAACATAGTTATCATAATGATACACACACATACACATATAAATAAAACACTTCAGTATCATATTGCACGTAAGTGCTCAATACATATTGTTAATGTTTATTATCTGGGATAATAAACATATGGAAATTTCAGAGAAAAGAGTAATGATGGTAGGAGAACATGGAACATGGACTATGCATACCAGATAGCACAGTACTGTGTATCTTGAAGCTGTTAGAAATGGAAACAGGTTTATACTTTTACAGGCATAGGCAGACAATCAATGCATTTAAATAAAATCCAAGAATAGATCTCCAAATAGAAGCCTTGCACATGGGTGAGAAAAAAGATGCATAATTCAATGAAAATCACTGCGGAAAAATAAATCCACATCCCTATTTCATTACTTCCACCAAAATAAAATGCACACAAATAAAGGATTTTAACAGAGTGCAACCATAAAAATACTAGAAGAGAAAATACGATACTTCCCCCAAAATAAGACCTAGCTGGAAAACAATTAGCCTTGAAAACAAGAGGTCAAAAATGCCAGCCCCAATCAGCCTGTCCTTGCCTTACCTGCCTTACAGAGTAGCCCCTGAGCAAGAGTAGGGATGGCAGGGAAGGTGAGGATGACAAAACAGTTTCAGTATAGTATTTTGTCATAACTGAGAATGACTTTTGCACTGTTAAACCCAATGACAATCACTGATCCTCACCTCACCTGGATCTACTAGCAGCATTTGACATAATTCATTACAGTAGTACCTCGTTTCAGTTGCAACCAGAATCATGGAAGGAATTCTATGACCAAATTTGTGCAAAGAATTAAGTTTGTGAACCAAGATACCACTGTGGTTTCCTCTCTTCAAAACAATCTGCTTGCTTGACTCTATCGATTTTCCTCTTAACTCACTGCTTTCTTTTCCATTTCTTTCCCAAATTTCAATTTATCTCACAGTTCTAAATACAACCTGTCAACTCCCTGCTTTATATCCAGCTCAAACTTCTCCCATGAATCTGACTTGCAAGTAATTTGTCTACTTACTACCTTCACCTAAAAGTCTAATAGAAAAACTTGCCGTATCCAAAACTCTACTCCTGATCTTTCAGTCTTCTCCATTTCAGTAAATGGCAATTCAATTCTCCCAGTTGCTCCAGTAAAAAATAGTGGTGTCAGTTTTGATCCTTGTTTTCTCTCACCCGCACATCTAATCTGGAGGAAAATACCTTAAAAATATATTTAAGATCTGACCACCTACTGCCAACTCCCTCCACTACCTGCTTACTGAAGTAACTATTATAGATTTCTCACCCTGAATACTTGCAGTTGGTTCCTATGAGGTCTCCTTGCTGGTACTTTTGTCTTTCTACAGTCAGTTCTCAACACAGCAGTCAACCAAATCCTTCTACAGCCATCAATAAACTCTTGTTCCTCCTTTGCTCAATCCATCTAACGGCTTTCCACCTGATTCACTGTCATCCAAAGGCCCTTCAGGGACTGACACCCTCTCATTCGTTATATCTCAGACTTCACCTTCTGTCTTCCACACGGTCCACTCCATTCCAGCTACAATGGACCTGTGTATTTCAGGGCCTGTGTATTTCAACCTAGAATGCTCTTCACACACAGGCTAACCCCACCTCCTCAGTGGGGTTTCTATTTAAATTTATAGACCCCCCCCAACCACAACAATATGCTCTACTCTGTCTCCTGATTTATTTTTCAAAATGCAATGCTCCTCAACGTACCAGGAGTTTCATTCCAATAAATCCATCATACGTTGAAAATACTGTAAGTGGGAAGCACATGCAATTCACCTAACTTACCGAACATCACAGCTTCATAACACATTGCACGCAGAATATCAGTTATTCATCCTGGTGATGCTGTGGCTGACTGGGAGATGTGGCTCCCTGCACTGCCCAGGATGGCAAAAGTACATCATGATGTTGCTGATACGGTTAGCTCAGGAAAAGATCAAACATTCAAAGTGTGCTTTCTACTGAATGGGTATTACTTTCACGCCACTGTAAAACTGAAAAATCATAAGCTGAGGAATTGTACATCAGAGACTGTGTTTATCAGTAACTGCCACAGCATTTCTGTTGCTGTTGTTATCTACTTGTCATCTCCTCTCACTGGGATGTAAATTCCATGTGGGCAGAATTCTTTCCTCTTTTGTTCACTACTCTGCCTTCTGAGTCTAGAACACGGGTGTCCCAACTTCTGGCTTTCCTGGGCGGCATTGATTGAAGAGGAAATGTCTTGGGCTTCTTACAAAATACAGAATATAGTTAACATATGTAAGTAACAAAACATCTTTTATTTTTTATATTTTAAATCATCAAATTATTTTACAAAATAACACACCAAACCCAAATTTAATAATTAAATAAGAAAACGTACATGCCTGCTTAATAACAATGTCTGTCTTCACAGGTACACACATATTGGGTCAGAACAGTAACACTGGAAACGGCTGTGTCTTCCTTGCTAAGTCACACAGCAGCTGCACCGTCCTGATACACGAGGGTTGCAATGCGACCGCGTGTGGTGGCAGGTGGGCGTGGAGTTAGCTGTGCTCTGCACTCTCACCTGCATAGTGTTCCACTGTCTCCTACATGGCCTAACTTCATGGTCAGTGCTACAGCAACACAGACTGAGTCATGAAAAATACTGCTAAAAAATCACATAGTCATGATAAAAGTTTACAATCTTGGAGGTCGCATGACCAGCTGCCCATGGCTGCGTGTGGACCTCAGGCTATGGGTCAGACACGCCAGACCTAGGACATTGCCTGTACGTATTAAGTGCTAGATAAATGATGTTTGTTAAATAAACTGGACCCCAAGCAAGGTCCCAGAAAAAACCAACAACCCATAAGCAAGGATTAAGGAAAGGAATGACACTCTTACATGCTATGCTCATTTGCAACATTTATCAAAATTATTGATTCAAGAATTTCTTGGCATTTACCCTACGAACTAACACATATGTGTTAAGTGTACATACATATGTCTATTGGTAAACTTGTTTTTAATTACAAAATTCCTTAATAGCCATTCAAAATATCCCTTTACACTTATACAGAGAAATTCTCCAATTAGTTTGATCTGATTTTGCAGAAAACAGAGTATACAGTACAGTACACATAGAAGTATCTGAATGTTAATTGATAATGTCTAGGACATAAAAATGAGAAAATGAAACAGTGAAAGAGTAATTTTTCTACTTTATCCCTTTTATACTGTCTGAATGTTTTTATCGCCTTAAATATTTTTAAAAAGATAAATTTTAAATGTGCAAATAAAGTCTGACATAATTTTGAGCATACTGCTACTAGTCAGAGACTATAACACTGAAGTCTGTATGTATGTGTATGTATTGTGATACTGATCTGATAATAGTTTGTACAGAGATACTATAGCCCATAAATGTCTTGTATTCACATAACTTAGGCATGAAGATGCTGAATAAGATATCTGATGAACTGGGTATTTATTAATTCGATAAATATTTACTGAGAGTTTTACACAGTCTGGCACTTTGTAATTATGTTTATCCTCCACATTTTAATATATTCTGGTCTAAATTTACAATTACTGGGTCTCCACTTTTTCTCTTGTGCTTTCTGAATAAACTATTCAATATTTATGTTGCTTCACTTCACATTTCCATGAATAAAATTTAATGACAATCTATCCTTTTATTTGTTGGTCGTACGAAGTAGGTCCTGCAGTTTATAATTATGGACTACTAATTAAGACTTTCAAGTTTTCCAAATAACTCTGTACATGTGATTGAAAGCAATGTTTTTATTAAATCATTAATTCCATTATACTAAATCCATAAAAATACATTGATTAAATTTGGTTTGGATAAATTATTTTGTAGAGCTTTGTAAGAGTCTTAACTTTTTGAAGTTTAGCACCTATTATTATGATTTGACAATTCTTATGTCCTACTAAAAGTAGGCAGTAAAATTTGTTAAAGCTTATTGAAACTAAAATTTAAAATAAATTTTGTTTAAATACATGTCTGAGATGTTTACATATCAAATCACTGCAAAGCACTCTGGGTAACAAAATATCAGAGCTGGAGCACAGGGTTCTATCTGCCTCCATTGCTCACCCAAGGTAATAGAGATTTTACTGCAATGAATGCTGCTTATTATTTCCAGGTCAGTTCAAGGCAATTCTCCCCGACAGCAAGGCCACATTTATAGGAAGGAGAATAACAGGAGAAATATGTGGGCTCCTGGCCAGGTATGTTTTTTCTGGTCAACAACCATGATATGTACCTGGAACTAGGTGAGAGATTAGCTATGCTTGTAAATATACTCAAGTTCTCTGCCAATTTAGGACTGTGCATAATCCCTTCCACATACCCCTACAGATTCCTTTTGGAAACAGAAGAAAAATATCTGCTTAAGTCTGCTTTCTAAGTGAGAAAAGCAAAACCACAATGCATAAGACTAACACACTACTTTTACAGTAATAAGCAGTACAGACTTAGGTCTTACATAAATCTCCAATCATGAAAAAAAACTATATATTGTAAGTTGAATCAGGGGAATTTATTTCTTCAATAAAAGCAAATAAAAGTAATTACTATTTAAATAAAGGAACTTTTATAAACCATAAACTTTATATTATACAAGCTTCCAAAGCCTCTGTTTTCAATTTTGTCTTGCTATATAAATCCATTTTAAACAAGGTAACTAGAAGGCTTATTACGATCTAAAAAAGAATATAATAAACTGCTTTATTTTCCATATAAATTATGTGTGTATGAACAGCAATTTACTTCCCAAGTAACAGTAATCTAAAACTAAGAGTAAAAAATTTATAGTATACTTGCAATGGTAGAAAATTTTTTAAAAAGCAAAATCAAATGTAATAATTCAGATTGGTTTAAATTTGAGCATGGCAAAATTTGAGAAATTTAAATTAAAAAGCTATGCATCTAAGCAATCATTAAATTGTAAAAAAAAATTTTAGCAAGGTCTGTATCACGTCTGGAAGTAGGAGTAAACCAAGATACTATGTTCAAGGGTGTATCTGGCTTGCAGAAGGGAGCAGTTTCTTAAAACCTGTAAAGGTATTATTGGTGTAACAGAAGCTTTGGAGTCAGGCTAATTGTAGATGAAACACTCAATGACTGGCTGTTCATGGGCAATTTACCTTCCTAAATCTTGATTTCCTCACATATGATGTAAGAGTCATAACTACTTATAAGATTGTTTTGAAGTCTGGATGACGTAACTTATACAACCCACTTAGCACAACATATATGATATGCAATAAATGATCTTACACTGTGCACATGTGCACACACAACACTATATACAATTTCTTCAAAACACAAATATACATTTGAAATAAACACTTCATTCTAGAGTCACATTAATAATTATTGAACTAGTATAAAATCTTAGCATATTATTTCAAATATTTAGATATTTAAGGAAGAAAGTTGATATTTCAAAGTCTTATACAATTGCATACAAACAGAATCAAAATAGAATGTCAGAATCTTAAGAGAATCCTTTCTTCAAATAAGAATTCTGAAAAGAAAATCCTACCCATAAATACTCCCAGCAGAGTCACTGAATTTTAAAGCAATCAGTTTAAGCCTTTTACATCTCAGAGGAGAAGAGAAAGAGCTGTAGGTAAAGAGAAGGGAAGAGACAGAGACTGAGAGAAAGAGATGGAGTCAACATAGTTTGAGCCCCTGTATTGGTGGTGGCAAACCTCCAGCATGTGTGCCACAGTCGGCTGTTTCAATGAAAGCTCTAAAAGGTTCGCTGCCACTGCAGTATCAACCAGTATCTCAAGTCATCTACTCTTGTATCTTTCAGTTACATGAGCCAATGAAGCCCATTCCTTTAACTCCTTCCCTTTTTTGGGTTATACCTACTGACCGAATTGGGTTTCTGAGACTTATAACCGAAACAGTCTTTATTAACGTACAATTAGGAGAATACAGCAATTATACAGAAGAGAGGTTGTATCTTCATGATGCCCGGTAGTGGTGGATATAGCAATTATATCCAAAGCTTATGCTTTTAAGCACACTGCTGTAGTAAATGACAGTACCATTATCTATATTCTTCAGATATATAAGGATTACATACATCCTCATTAAGACACAAGCTTGTACACACTTATATGCACCTGTTTGTTAACCATATATCCGGATACCCTGTAAAGATAATCTAAGTACTAAAAGAGACCATAATGATGCAAATAAGTTCTGATTCTTAACAATTTAGATAATTCAGAAATTCTTTGGAGCAATTGCTTCTATATTTATAGGAAGAGCTGTACAATTCAAAACTCACTGTCTTAGTTATTGAGAACAACAGCTCAGTATTTATACTTCAGATATGTTTCTCAATTAGATGAATGCTAAATACTATCTAAAACATGATCATGGATACAAGTGGGGATATACTGTAACTTACTATATAATTTTGCCTTTTTAAGCAAAGATACCTACCTACAAGGGGTGTTTGCTGAGGGAGAAGGCAAATAAACTCAAACCAGAGATTTCTGTTGTAGAAGATACTACACAATCTGGTACTAGTATTTCCAGGCACACATCCAATTACTCACAAACAGGATACGGGTGTGATTAGCTTGAGCACTATGAACAGTCAGATCACAGGATGTCCCCAATTGGAAAACCTAAACAAAAAACAGAGCTCTCCGTACTACTCCAGGGTTATAAAGTTAGACTAACCCTATAATCAAAATATCCTGATAATCAAAAGACTTTGGACTGAAGTTACAGACATGAAAGTGTCTTTTAAGAAAGTGTGTCAGAAGGCCAAAATGTACTAGAAGTCAATGAACATCCATAGAGAACTATCCAAACTGTTCTGATTTCCCCAGGTATTTCTTAACTAAGTACAGCAGTCAACCTGAGTCCTGAGGGTGGTGAGAAAGTCAGGGTGGAGCCATGTTTTCTTTAAGCCACACATTTTGTATTAAGCTGGAAACTTCAATCTTCAGGTTGACAACGAGTAAAGCATCACCAAGCCCTACAACACCTTTCCAATTCACGAGTTACAAAGCATTTTAACCAAAACATCCTCAGAACAATACTGTGAGACTCGTGGAGTTCATGTTATCATCCTTTTTAAGAGAAAGGCATATGAAGTTTAGTGATATAGGCAAAACACTCAAATCCACACAAAGATTAATTAGAAAGAAAGGATTAAAGAACTCCAGAGTTCTTTCCAAAGCACCAGGGTATTCCAGGAATAAATGAAATACTCTTCCTAATGGTTATGAATGTACCATCACATTTAATTTTTTTTCAAAACTTTTGAGCTGTTCATATGTGTGCATATACCATTCTCTCTGATATCTTAAAAATTCCATCCTTTGCTAAACATTTGTAGTCCAACGTATTATATGGAAAGAAGGCCAGTTCTAGAAAAATGTCTTTAACTATCACCAAATACAGACTGCTACAAAGTAACTTTTTAGACCTGTGAAAATAAAACAAGAAAAAGATTAAGTAAAAACTAGGTTTCAAACCAGACAGCTTAAAATCTTTAAAAATGGATGCGATTTATATGATTCAAATTTTGTGGGAAACTCTGATGCTACAGATTACAACCAAAGAAAGTGGATCAAGTTATGAGTTATTTAGTGGAAAAACTTTGTTGTGATAAGAAATGTAGTTTATGTAGTTTTCTTTCTTAAATTAAGGAATTTTTTAGATTTATTGTGGAATATAGTCACAGCAATTTTTATTCTTATTCCTCTATGTTTTCTATGAGGCCCAGCTTTGCCACAGTTTTCCCAGATACATTCTTTTTTTTTTTTTCACAGATACATTCTTTTCAGAAACACAACTTCCTACCTGTAAGGGAGAACCAAGTGGTAATATTAAAGCTCACTTTAGTAAACTCTGACATACCTGGATGTTGCTGAATGACAAATGGGTCCATTAGAACTAACAACAGTAACTTGCTGCATAATTTACTCAAAATTTACTAAAAATTTTTAAATACTTTCCTAGATTTTTTATTCTTAAATAAAAACATCATTTTAGTACAAACAATTCAAATTCATGGGGTTTTGGTATTTATATTTTAAATAAATAAGGATTTAATGAAATATCAAGTATAATTCTCTTATTTTTTACATGTATTTTGCTATCCCAAATTTCCTCAGGAGTACTGACAAGCTTCCCATAGTAACAACTTGTGAATATTAACCTGCCAAATATCTTCAAATTTTCAGTAAGAAAAGGGTATTTTTTTCTATTAAAAAAGTGAGACACTGATTGCACTTACAGGAAAGCAAAGGTCAATGTTCCACTTAAGAACAAATACTCTGTCTGTGGTAACCACTTGATATCCTAAAGTTGCTAAGCATAAAATGTTGTTTAGTTAGACTGAAGGTTTAACATGTAAAACAAAACAAAATACTGAGATTTGGAAAGCCACTTTAACAAGAAAAAGTCATGCAGTGTATTATACCCAAAATCCACATGTCAAAATAGAAATTCCTACTTACAAAAATAAGATACATCTGAGCACCATAAATGTTCTAACACAAATTTAGCAAACCAAGAGCCATCGGGTTCCAATAACCTATTATTCACACCTCTTTAATCACTGCCAGAGAGTTGATTATAAATAGCCTCATACATTTTTAAATAAGGTCATTCTGCAATGAAACAAAGAAGGTAGTAAATATTCTTGTACACAAGGGATTTAAATCCTAGTACACAACAGCATATTGCTCAGATTATAAAGAAAGCTAACAAAATCTTTTACTAACTACATCAAATATGCAAGCTACATAGATTCAGTAGTATAATTACATTGCAGTACCATTTATGCACAGCAGCTTAAAAGAACTACTCTCCCCAATAAATTTCACTCACGTTATTGAGACCTTAGGTATTAGTAATACTATAGTAAAATATAAGTAAAATAAAATAATCAATTTTTTTTCAATTTTTTGATCTAGCTGAAGCAGTGCTATGCAAAGTCATGATAAAAAGGGTGGTCAACAAGGAAAATTTATAGTCTTGGCTGATGATGCCATTGGTCATTAGTAACTCAACAGAACTGATATATACAAGTGTATTTATACAACATAAATTTATATAAAAACATGTTAGAAAATAATGTAGTGTTTCAATGGAGCAGCAGAACACTTTTCAGTAAAAAACTAAAATTAAGTATAAGTGGGTAAACTATTTAGTAAGTAAACACCTAAAGCAATAAAGTGACAACCACCAAACAAAATAAAAGAACAACACCTTACATAACAACAATAACAAAAACAAAAGCACAACTTTGGCTCTGCATGAATTGTACTTTATAAAAACAAATCATTATGAAACTGCTAGGAGAAATGTAAACTATCCTTATTTTTTCTGAGTGGTTTACTACCATTCGGATATATTCCATACTGACTAGAAAGAATATAATTTTGAAATCCTCCTTTAAGAAACTTAAGACTAACAATCAAAAGACTGGCCCTGAAGAATAATTGATAGCAAGTAACTACAATCACATTTGCTTTTAATTGATTACTTTAAAATTTCCAATGAAAGTTTCAAAGCAAAAATTCTGAAATTTTCTGGATGAAAACTTGCTACACAGCCAGCTTTTCCCTACATTTCCATTTATTCCTACAAGTTTGTCTGCTTACAGATAACTCAATTACAAACATTATTACATTTTTGGGAAGACATAAATGAGAGGGTGTGATTAGTTGCTTAAACACAAATCCTCAGGAATTTACACTGTCAAGTGATATTACCTCTTAGAAATATAGCTACTGCATAAAACCTTTCTCAGAATAATTTGAGAACAGAAGGTAGAAAGCATGCATAATATTAAAGATACTCAATTTTTTAAAAAAAATTACTTGCATGTCCCCATCTTCTACCTAATCACTCATTTCAGCTGGATGCAGAACTGTTTAAAAACATTTCTTACATAGTAAGGTAGTCAGCTCCTATATGCTGTTCTTCACTCATAAATGATACTTTTTTAAACAAAAATTTTTAGTTAACTGTGGTCAATTTATCTTCTGGCAAATCAGTTCTAACAGAAAATGGTTGGCCATGGAGAAAACCATCAAACTAATTTCTGTCCATATTCCAAAAAAAAAGCTGAAATAGTTTCTGAAATTTCTACATTATTATCTGTATCAAATCCTTTTAATTCTACATTCCTACACTAGTCACTGATATTTCACAGGATTAATTCTCTTACTAAATAGCAAAATTTTGACATGGGAGCTATGTTTTTCCAAGGCCATACATCATTAGATAATAATGATGCTACCACCATCTTTAACACTGGTTTTCAACAGGAAAAATGCATAAAGATCTTAAGTGGAAATAATTTAATGATACTCTTTCGGGTAAGTATAAAAATAAAATTATTCTCCTTTTTAGTTCAAATATTCTAAAATCTTAAAAATGTTCTGTATCTACAACCTTAAACATATATTTCAAAATGTGGGGAGTGCTGAAGATTGTCTTTGGTCTATTCCTCAACCTAAAGCTGCTGAGATGATTCCTACTTTTCCATTGCCTATATTCAGAATGTCACTGAAATACAAAGAACTGCAATTAAGATCCTCTGCTACTGCTACACCCACCCCAAGTATTTAGTGTCTAAGCCTATTTTTCTAAACTACATTTTAAAGGATAAACCAATACGATGGAAAGAGAGATGAAGGCTATTTCAGAAAGAGGAAAAGGCACTGCTCCCTCCAAACAAATGCCACCAAACCATCCTTAAATTAGCTGTGTAAGGCTGATGGCCTTTCTGTTTGCAAGACAATGCATTTTGTCAGAAGGCAGATAGTTGAATTCAGATGAAAATGTTATAAGAAAGTATTTGTTTTCAGCAATATAATTCGAAACGATTGGTGGGTTAACACTATATGGCTGCCCCAACCCATGCATGTCAGGCCCCTCTCAATAAAAGTCACAACCACATCCACACTCTTCTATGGCACCCTCGCATAACAGGAAATTTCTCCATACCACTGAGGCTGCATCTGCTAAACACACCTGGCATCAGTGTCTGTCCTCCATTCTGGTAAGGTTTTCCTACCCCTCTCCGGGTTCTCACCACCATCTATGCAGTTTCCCTACCTTAAGAGCAGAAGTTGTAGCTGCCTTGCTACCCCAGGCTTCTTCCAAAATGGGTCAAAGAGTGGCAAGAAACAGCATTGAGTTAAATTAGTTTTATTCACTGTCTGATGAGTTTGTGTTCAGTATGTGATTGTAGGAAAAAAATCTACTTTTCATTCTTTTCTGAAACAAGGAAATTAGTCCTCAACCTATGGAAAATAACAGATACAGGGTCAAGAAATAGGCTGAAGAGCTGATAGGACATTTTGGAAAACATCATCAACATCAATGAAATGGAGAAAGAGAATGGTAAAGGAGTCATCAAAGATGTGAAGAAACTAAGATTCCTGTGATTTATTAGAAGCCAAAAGATACTGCTGATTTAATAAAAGGCAAGTAGACAGGCAGCATTCTAAAATAATTTAACCCCCAATGATTTATGGCCCTATACAATCCCCCTCACTTGGGTGTGGGCAAGATCTGGGAATATATATGATGGTATACTACTTCTGTAATTATGGTAAATTATCCAGAAAATATGAAAGAATTCTATATATGTAAATAAGGTATCTAATGAATTGATCTTGTGTCCAAGGAGAGTATCTTGGGCGGGCCTAATTTAATGAAGTGAACTCTTTGATCCTTCAGGACTTAAACCTGCCCTGAATGCAGACTTGAAGCAGCAGGGTCTGCTGTCCATGAAAGAGAAAACAGCCATGTTATGAACTGCCTATTGAGAGCAGCAATCTTCTTACAAGTGCAAGCAAACAAATTCTGTCCACAACTAGAATGAGATTAGAAGAGGTCCTTGGGCAACATCTGAGAATGCAGCCTTGGCTGCTACCTTGACTGCAGCACTGAGAAGAGGACTCCGCTAAGCTGTGCCTCGATTTCTGACTCATGGAAACTAAGAAACAATAAATGTGCTGTTTAAATCACCAATCTATAACACAGCAATGGAAGGCAAATCCATTAAGCAAGGTCCTGAAATTTCTAAGAAGAAAGGAGAAATGGATTTAATCTGTAGGTTGTGAGGTGCTGCCATATGTCTTAGGGCTTACAGGGGCTGCATTTCTAGCAAAGAGCATCAAAGTAGAAACTTTGGTAGTAGAGATCAGAACCAAGAAGAGGTTCAGGAAAAATGAATTTAAGTTGTCAAGATGGTCTGCTTATGAGCAGAGGACCAAGCTAAGCTTGCCTGGATGTAATCTGAGTGTCCCCCAAAAGTTTGTGTGCTAGAAGCAGGGTCCCCAGTGTGGCAGTGTTGAGGTGGTAAACCTTGAAGAGATGAAGCCTAATACAAGGTAATTAGGTCATAGGGTATTGCCCTTGGAAAGGATTAATGCTGTTCTCAGAGGGTGAGTTCTTATGAAAGTAGGTTACACAAAAGTGCAGCCACCCCACACGGAGCCACACAATCTTGAATTGTGAACCTCCAAAACTGTTAGCTAAATAAACCTCTTTTCTTTATGAAGTACTTAACATCAAGTTTTCCATTACAGCAACCCAAAACAGACTACTAAATCTGGCTCTCAGGGTCTCATGTTTCTAAGACATTTCAGACAATGAGGTTGGGACAGACAGGCTAATTCTAGACCGAATCATGAGGGCACCCAACTCCCTGCTTTTCTCAGACCTAGTGGACAGGATTGTAAGGTAGATACCACACCTATTTATCCACTCTTTATTCTTATCTCCTAGACCAGAGGCGGTGAACCTATGGCATATATGCCACAGCGGGCTGTTTGTATCACTGAAAGCTCTAATGGGTCTGCCATCACTGTGACCTAGACAGTACTTGTCACACTTTAAGCATCTACTGGATGAATGACTTGCTTTTATACTATAAGGTGAAGCTGCAGTTCTAAGTATCTAAATTTTTATGAGGAAAAATTAGCAAAAACCAGCACCACTCTAGCTCATGGTTAAAGTACAAGTAAGTTGGGATATTACGAAAGGCAATGATTAGTCATCATTTAGCTAATCCAAAAATACCTTCTGTGTGCCTACTATGTTCCAGATACTAGAATAAGACTTACGTAACTAATGTCCCTGTATTCACTCTAGGTGCTCTCTTAGCCAGTCTCTACACATTAGCCAGACTAATTTTCTCATAAGATGAATCATCTCAATTTTTCCCCTCTTTAAAATTTTATCATGGTTTTTACTGCCCTGAGGATAAAATCCAAAGTCCTCAACTTGGCTCTCTATAATCTGGGACCTGCTCCCCTCTCTAGCTTTATCCTCTGCCACTCACCTTACCACTTCAGAACATTCATGAATGTGACACCCCTGCCTAGAACATTCTGTCTTTGTCTACTGCCTACTCATCCTTCCAATCCCAACTTAAATGTCACGTCTTCTGCACATTTGTCACATATCTTGTAGTTACATGCTTACTTTTTAATATTCATCTCCTCCATTATACTGGAAGCACCGTGAGGTCAGGGATTGAGCCTGTTTTGTCAGAGAAGTACAGGTATTACTAGTACTAAGAATATATAATAGGTACATTTTTATTGAATATATAAAAGTAAAGCCCTAAGAGACTGCCCAATTGCAAATGATGAAAGCTCCTGCTACTACCAGTTAGAACCAAAGGCTGAGTACAGTGCTTACCATTGTTACCAACAGTGCTAGGTGATAATATAGGACAAACCATTAATTGACTAGAATACTCAGTACAGAATAAAAGAACCACCCAGATCACATGACTAAACAACCTAATCCCCAACCTTCATCAGTATTTTTTAAATGTTTAAGAGAGGAGAAGGGGTACATTCCTGAACAAGAAAGGTGATATATCAGGATGAGAAGCGGGAACAAACACATATTACGAGAGGAATGTGACCAGAGGAGACTGCACTGAAGGTGTAAGAATAAGAGAAATATATAAAACTCTTTTGTAAGTATTCTGCATGACTAAGTGTTTGTAATGAAATTGACTTCATTAACCAGAGCAATGCCACGAATACAAATTTTGGGAGCTGTTATATTTGAGAAAATTTTTGAAGCACTTCATTTGGCAAATGTGTTCATGCTGTTGAGTTCTTGGATTAACTATGAAATACAACTGAATTTATTCTTTCTATGCATTGTTTTTCTTTCTAGTGCTCTAAACACAAGATTAGGTACATTTCTAATACCTCCTGACTTATATGATGCTTTGAAATGTTTAGTGAGATGCATATTTTTCAGTGTGCTTCAATAGGTCACAGGAAAATGACTAAAGAGTTCATTGAGGACTTCAACATTTTTAAGTTTTTGTCTCCAATTTTAATTGGTCTATCTGGTACAAGACCACAATGTAGGCAACTGTAAACCTACAGAAAGACTGTGAACTACACATCACCACACCATCATGTGAGTAAGAATGAACTTAATATGACATTTCACTTTGTATTGCAACAGTAATAGGTAAAAAAATGAATATGCTTAACATGTGATTATACCAATCCTGGCTTAGACATCTATAGCATAAAAAGAGAAAAAGATTAAGAGCCCACTTACAGATATGCTTATAGCTAAATTTTTTTCTTCTCCAAAGATAAGAAACATTAGATTACAACCAATACAGAAGTATTAAGATAATCTTTATATCTAACACTAATTGTAAACAATACTTCATATTTAAAATCTGAAAAAGGAAATCACTTCTTAGATAGTCACTCTCTCTACGTACATTTATACAGGGTGTAAACTATGACTGAGAAAATAATGCCAAACAATTTATCCATTATTACATAGCAGCAATGATATGGAGTAAAGACATCTGCACTTACATCTAAGAATATTACAAATAATTTCAGGCCCAATTAACAATTAGATACCCCATGTTCTGAAGCCCTCTTACATTTCTGGGTGCCAATCTTACATTTCTGGAAGCCCTCTTACATTTCTGGGTAGCTCTTAAAAATCTGAGGAAATTTTGTGTAACACTTCTGTTGTTGTTCACAATGGAAAATAAATTAATTTCAAAGAACCATCTATAAAGGGCCATGAAGCAAAGTAATCACTCAATATTGTGCTCTAAAAAAAGGGCAACAAATATTCTAAATACAGGTTTTACATTCAAATAAAATTGTCACTGTATGTACTTCAAACAAACCCTTCAAACTGTGTTGATAAAATTGATAGAATATGTAAAATATTCACCAAATAGTAAAGGTCCTATAGATGTTAATTACATACATGACAAACACGCTGGGCACTGTGGCGCACACCTGCAATCCCAGCAGGCAGGAGACTGAGGCAGGATAATAACAAGTCCAAGGGAGGCCTGGGCTAACAGTGAATTCAACAACAGCCTGAACTACACAATGACCCATCTCAAAAAAATGGAAGGAAGTGAGCGAGGGGGAAGTGGGAGAAAGAAAGGGGAGAGAGAGAGAGAGAGAGAGAGAGAGAGAGAGAGAGAGAGAGAGAGAGAAGCGAAGGAGGGGAAGAGGAAGAGGAAGAGAAAGAGAGAGAAAGAGAGAGAAAGAGAGAGAAAGAGAAAGAGAGAAAGAGAAAGAGAGAAAGAGATACCGCAAAAGAGAAAGCAAGCCAACCAACCAAGCTGTACATGTGGTGTGTGACTGTAATTCCAGCATTGTGGGAGGCTGAAGCAAGAGGATCACAAATTGGAGTCCAGCCTTAACTTCTCAAAATAAAAAAAGTAAAACAGGCTGGGGTTGTTGCTTAGAGCAAAGGCCCTGGGTTTAATTCCCAGTATGGAAAAGAAGCAAAATAAAACACAGACCTGATAATTTAAACAAATCCAGTAAGATCTTATTTTATTTTTAAATTATGAAATTTTTTAAAGTACAGAAAGATCTTTCACTTGAGAAAAATTAGAAAATAAAGTGAAAACACTTTAAGAGATATAATCCCACAGAAAATGTCTTTGCCTCCCTTTCTCTCCCCACCAAATGCAAGATCAGAGAAATCTTTTTCTACATCAGTAATAACAGTAGTTGTGGTGATAGCAAAAGGTAGGATTCTTGAAGTGTCCTTTATACAATATATGTGGGCTTGACCATTTTTATAGCACTCTAACATGTTGTCACAGAATTTCTCAAGCAGTGGAATTACACTGAAAACATGGCCTTTGTATTCCAAGGGGAAACTTCAGGGCATTACATTCCACCATCAGCAACATCTATTTGATCAAAGTTGTTTTTCAACATAAGAATGATGGAGGTAGGTGAAGAGGACTGTAAGTTATTTTGAATGGTAAACAATGTACAACTAGTAAAGCTGGATTAACTAAATCTACGATTCCTGATTTTCAATAACCTTGTCTACCTGAGTAAAACTGATTCCCTCACGTTAAATTTTAGTTCCAATGTCTTATCAATGGTTAAATTTTACAAACCACGAAAAGGCTTTTATCATTCTTTGAGATCTGCGCTCCTTATTTAATGTATCAAAAAGTCTACTTGCCAATGCTGCTATTTACAGCCAACTGAGGACCAAATTTTACTTTGGTGATGGATCATGGAAGACAAAAGAGACAGTTAATAGGCAAAGACTTTAATAGAGAAAGTACCAAGTGTCCAATGTAACACCACGCAGAACAGGAATGCTGTAACTAGATACGCTGTAATGAACAGGTAATATTAATTAGCAGCCTCTAAAATCAGAGTCATTCATGAAGATACAGAATTTCTGCCTTAGCTGAGAAGCAAATAATTGCGTAACTGAAAGTCAAAAGTATAACTAGTCTCGTGTAGCAGGACCATCTCTGCAACTTTCAAATGTATTTGTAAGATAATTACACTTATATGATGCCATTTTTGGGTAGTGGTGCCATACCTTCTTATGCCCCAGCTAACCTTTTAAATAACCAAACAGAAAACATACTAACTTACATAAATACAAAGTAAAATTTTCGCAAACACTACCACAATTCATTTAAAGTTCTGTACATTACTACCTTTTTGGTAGTTATTATTAGCTGAGAAGAGAGGAAACAAATCACATGTCCTGAAGTCAAACACAGCTACTACATACCATGTCCCATGCTAGCTGCTTCCAAACTTTAGCTCACTATATCAGAAAATAGCAATAGTAACTTTACCAATCTCAAATTACACATTAAGAAAAACAAAACAAAAAAAAAAACAGAGGCACAGAGAGATTAAGCAACTTGACTAGAACTGAAAGTGGTAAAAGGGAAAGAGAATTTAAAAATGCCTCCCAATCTGCTAGTGCCCAGATGAGCAACAAGAGGAACCGGATGTGCAGAAGGGACGCATCTGCACTGATACAGTACCAGGCAACCCACAAAGCTGTCGGGGCCAGTTAGAAACACAGACCGCATGGATACCAAGACAGTTCGCCTTTTATGTTTGTGAATATCAAGTTTACTTTTAACTGCCATGAAATTATAAAAATGTTCACCTATAAACAAAATTAAACTAAAACCAAATCTCAGTTTTAAAGGCAAATTGTATCTGTATTGTTAGTAATGGTCAAACTTTTAGCAGTAGTCTTAGAGACTGTATTTTGTCTCTAAGGAAAAAACTACTGTAACACCTAGTATATTCTGCTATCAGTGAGCTGGCCAGTCTGACTACGGCAGCTTATTCTTCGTCTTTTCTGTGGATCTTTTTCCTTTATTTTGACAATATGCTCAGTTCCAATGCCCAGTATGTTTTGGTTTCTATTTCTAACACTATCACTACACTTTGTCCCTCAAATCCCAAAGTCAGGGCTTCCCTGTCTCATATCTGTAATCACACATTCCATTTTTGGTTCACTAAAGGCTGTCGAAAGCAATTTCTCCCATCAGGTCCATTTCTACCTCCCAAGGAAATGTTCCCTAGGCCAAAGAAAAAGATGCAATTCTTGCTACACCATTCCAGCAGAAGAAAGGGTTATTATTTATGAGGCCTAAATGTACTTACCACTTTATCAGTGTGTTCTTTGATGTATGCTACTTGTTCAACTGCTTCTATGTGTTCTACTGTCTGTTTTAAGTATCTATTGAACAGACGTTATATTTATTTACCTTCATTTTTACAACCATCATCTTATAAAATGTCATCAAAACTGGTTGCATGATTTTCTATATAATCTAAATATATAATTTTGTGATTTTAATTAAAAATAAATGAAATAAAACTGTTTTCTGTGTATCATTTAGATTTGATAGCAATTTAAAAGTCCTTAATATATGACTCTTTTGAAATTGTCCGTTTGCCACAGGAGGGAATTCAAGGTTCAGGCGCTCCCTGAGTTGTATTTCTAGGATGCAGGTGTGTTTTGCCACCATCACTTGGTTTACATGACACTGTGTTTAAACCCTCAGCCCAGTGCTGCCTAGTATCTCTTGAAATTCTTTACAAAGACAGAATTTCCAAAAGGCTATTACGTTTTGGGCTGAAGCCAAGCAGATCTAAACCTGAGCCAATGAATCTTTAAAATTCCTTAAGCAGTCTTAAAGAAATGTATTTTATCAACTTTAAAACAAATTTCACAAGAAAAGTCATAATAAAAAGTTAGTACTCTCTCCTTATCTGTATCTTTAAAAAGTCAGTTCTTCATTATATAAGACAGGTCACACACTTACTGCAGAGAAACAGAGATTGCCAGTACCTTTCCCTGTGCTTATCTTTTTCCTAAAATAAAACCGGATCTTATTCTACAATTGTAGTACAAAAATAATGAACATAAATTTTCAAAAAGTCTTACACTGATTCACTAAAGTCTCTAAGGATCATTATGATTTTAGCACAAACCCCTCAAGTATTCCACAGTTTATTAGAATAAAAGTTACTCTCACATGAAGAATGCAAAACAAGTTTTTGGTTTTAGCTTGGTTGTGCAACAAGTGAAATTCACAAAACTTTAACAAGAAAGAGAGCTAGAAAGAGCCCAGGTGTGATACAAACAATACCCTTCCATTTTAAATCTGTGAGTACTAGGTAGTTATCAATTAAAATTAAGAACTGTCAGGATTCCTTAAAAAACACAACATTTGGACTTTTGAATTTCTAAGCTTTAAATTCGAAAATATTTTTAAAATAAGGTTTATAAGTACTGTAACCACAGGAAATAATCATGACCTTGAAAAAGAGAATTATATCCAGAAGAGATGATTACCAAGTATTGTATGGAACACGAAGCATCAGGCTTTCTGAGTAAAGAAAACACTGCCTTGGGTTCCATAACCGTGTGGTATATCACCCAAGAGTATAATTCTCTGGTCCAATAATTTTTATTTCTCAAACTATGAATGTTACATACAGCACTTACTTGATAAAATCTCTACTAGAAGTTTGACCATCTTTGATACTTTTAAAAGAAATTTTTAACAAGCTTTTTCCTCTTCCCCTATACTGTGGTAAAATATGAATCTCTCCAAATATATACAATTGTTTCAAATCAGGTTGATTTTCTACATTTTTTGATGTCTGTGAAGTCATCGCTTTTACATTGGGGAGGAAAAGAAACTGTTCTAATGGGAAGGGAAAGAAGAGGGGAGAGGGGATAAGGAATGGAGGGACTAAGGAAATAAGAAATGGAAGGGAAAAATGGAAACAAAGCTTTTGTAAATAAGGAGGGGGGAAAGGAGGGGAAAGGGAAAAAAGCAGCAAGACATATCATGTACAGGTACAAATTCCCTAAGACGAATGTTATCATTATGCGTATCTAAAATGTACCATTAAATAAAACTTTAAAAAAATGTCATTATGGCTGCAATGAGAAAAGTAATGCAGAACCGAAGAGACACAAGGAATTTCTGCTTCCTGCTCTCTTGTTACTTCTCTACTGTAAGACAGACAGCCTTCATAATTTGTGGGACTGAGGGCAAAATACGCACGGGCCTTTCATTTGAAAGCTAAGAGTTTCAAGATGGCAACAGCAGAGCATTAAACTGAACCCACGGCCCTTCTGAGAGCACAGCCTGTGTGCTGCACGGTGCGCACACTCTGGAGGCTGCCTGCTCTTTCCCTCGGCGACCTTGACTCTGCTTCACCTCTTCACTCTCTCTCACACTGAGCTCCTCTATCGCCCTCCATCTCTGTCTTCTTTGCCTCAGTTAGCACAGGGCTCACTGGAAGAGACAACATTCCCTCTGACCCTGCTACTATCTTCAGACTGAAAAATAAAGTGGATATATGGCGGTTTTAACACTATAAAAGGCAAAGCTCATAGCTTAGCACAGTATCTCCCAATGATTTTTGAGTTATTTTAATTGTAACCTAGTCTTACAGGATAAAAACAGGATATAATAAATGCATTAAAAGATTAACCTATAATGTGTGAAAGTAAACAGTATTAAAACATAAGCAAAAAAAATCTTTCTGTAAAGGTAAAAGCAAGTCCTCTGAAGTAGGAAGTTCTGTATGCATTTTGCTTGTAACCAGAGTATCAAAGTCAGTTAAGATATTTTAAAAGGAGCTCAAGGCCACAAATTGGGAATTTTCCCAGTACAGGAATACTTACATAAGTGAGTACCATGTACAACAAAGTTAAAAAAAAGTTTAAAGGCACATTAGCAATAGCCTGCATTTACTAACTAACAAATAACTAAAATTCTGTGAAATAGAACAGACTTTAAGTGTAAAAGCTTGTATAAGAGAGCACAGCAATTAGAGAACCAACAATTACGTTAAAATACAATCTTCAAATACTATTGTGATTATGAAATAAATTTTCTACTTTAATCACATTATTTTTGCTCTTAAAAAGAATATGATTTACTGTTTTTAAACATATAAAAGGATAATACACGGAATCTTTTGTAACTTATTGGACATTTAATACATAAATGTAAACTAGTCTGTTCATAGTTGATATGTGCATAGTTTATGCCTGTGAATTTTCCTCATATCTTTGCATCTATTTCTAAAGATATTTTTATTATTTAGAAAATCAAATATGATTTCTGTAAGGACAGGAAAATTTTACTATTTCGTGAACATTATCAATTTGTTTCTATTTAAAGCAAAAACATGAGAGATTAAAATGTACAAATCTTAAATTCTTTAAAATGCTTAACATAAATTTTGTAAAAGCAAAACTGAACATACAGTGCACATAATGCCCTATAAACAATCTTTAATATCCATAATATTGGTTACCTTTTAAAGAAAGTAAAAGTATATATATGTAAAAACCTATAGAATATTGTTTATATCATTTTGTCAGATACAGCAGAAAATCAGTTTGAAGACTCTTTTACAAATTATTTTTTATGTACTAACGTCCAAAATAATGCTATTTTAAGTGTAAGAAGTAGAAAAGTCATCCCAATTTTACATAAACAATTCATCTCTAAAGCAAAAAAGTGACTCAGTGTTTAAAAGAAGAATTTAGTTTCAACTTCTGGGATACATCATTATTCACCCAGGTAACAGCCACAAATTACCCTTAATATGTGTAATTCAAACATTTCTAGTTTTGAATTGTTCGGAGGGTGGTGTAAAACCTACTCAGTTACTAGTAAGTACAGTACTTTCCACAAATGATCCCAGAACAACAGCAGCAACACCACCTAGAGAACTTGATACAAAAACGTTTTGTACATTCTGGGGCCCCATCTCAGATCTACTGAGTCTGAAACTGTGTACAGAGTCCACTCACCCTTGTTTCAACAAGCTCTCCAGATGATTCTGATATAGGTTTGGCTTAAAAACTAGTGGCCTATTTTGTCTTCAAAAAGTATCATGAGGGGCTAGGGATTTAGCTCAGGGGCAGAGTGCTTGCCTAGCAAGCACAAGGCCCTGAGCTCCATCCCCAGTACCCAAAAAATAAAAAGATAAAAAAAAACCAAAACTGCCATGAGGTCTTTAGAACAAAACTGTCCAAATTTCACATATTTTTATTAGAAACCATAGGCCAATTGACTAGTGTAAGTGCAATTAAAAGAAACAAGAAATCGATTTTACAAATACACGAAACTTACTCTTTTCAGCAATAATGCAATCAAGCCACACAAAGAAGCAATTATACTTAAATGTACAGTCTTGGTCAGTAAGAAGGTATGAACTGAAAAAAAGGCACCAAAAATACTTAAGTTTAACAATTACATATGATATGAATTGAGAAATCATAATTAGTATGTAACACGTATGAGGCTCATACTAGGTATAAACCAGAATTGTAACACAGACGAGTGGAAACAATATGCCAGTTTCTCAAAGACAATGAAATGAAAGTTATTAATCTGACAACATAGCTCTCCTTTTCTAGTCTTGAATCAACTCCAGTATGAATAGGTCTTCTGATAGCATATAATTTGGCACCAATATCTGCATTTTTAACATGTCTATTCAGAGACTTACATCTTTTTGCCCTTATCATAAAATATATGTTCCAAGTATTAGAAACATTAATAAATTTTCTTCTAATTTAAAAAATTTTTCCTATTTCCTTTCTTCATTAATATTTTTCTTGATAACTTTTTTTTCTTGATAAACCACAAAGTCATCTACATCCATTTTTTTTCTTATTTGTCTTGTTATACAATCAAGCTCATTACTTTTCCTTCCTTCATATGTTTTTCAATAGAGAGCCTTCTTGGCCTACTTTAAAAGGAATAAACCAATGACACACAGTTACTTTCTTTAATTCCCTAAAACAATAAAGTTCCCCAATAGGCCACTGAGAACTGTAAGTACCTTCCTCTGGTTAAATACCCGAGCTGTTCTGGCTCTGGCACTAGAAAGCAATAAATGTGTATGGTATGGCAATACACTGTTACAAACATCGCAAAATAAAATATAACCAGTAATTTTTGTGCTTGTGTGCATGTGTGCACATGTATATGCACTGGAGATGGAACCCAGGACATGTTAAACACGTGCTCTACCACTGAGTTACACCTGTACTCATAACCAATAATCCTCTAGAACAAATTCAGTTCATTTGATCCCTAGCACACGTTCTATATTATATGACCTATGATCCCTTAAAAATGTGCCTTTAGTGATTTATTTAGATCATGGTCTGAATCTAACAAATGTATTTGCAAGAGTAATCCAAGACAGGAATTTACATGGAAGAAACATCTCACTGAAAACAATCCTTATTCAAGCCAGGTGTGGTGGTGGTAAATGCCTGTAATGCTGGCTACTAGGGTAGATGGGAAAACCAGAGAAGTCAACTCTGTCCAGGGTCCCTAGATAACTCATCAAAAGTTTAATGCTAAGCCAGGTGTGGCATCTACCCCATCAGGGTCCCTTAGGACCTGACTTCATCATTTCAAGAACACAGCACCTCTCCTCCCACTCATGCAGCTCATCCTTCCCACCAATCCTTTTTCCTGTTTCCACTATTCTTCTGCTCCTGAGGATAATACTTTGAAGCCACCCTGATATTTATTTTATATCTTCCTTTTAATTGGGAGGCAAATCCTACTGCTGACAAAATTTCTCTCACATTTATATTTTCTCTTCCATCCTTACTGTGTCCACACTGGATGGCAACCTCACCATGTCTAATTTACACGCTTTCCACAGTCTTCCTGGACCTTTCTACCTTTCCTACTCTTTTACTTCCTTTAAAACAAAAACATGTTGACTTCTGGTTGCCTACTGGAAGGTTAAACTCCTTACTCTGGAATTCAAGGGCACTGCTCCATCCAGGCACAAAGTAACTTTCCAGGTTTGTTTCTTTGCTTTTTTTTCCTTCTTTCCTCTATTTTCTCTAACTTCCAATTTTGCTGTAGTCACACTTGGAAAATGAAGTACCTTCTAAGCTTTATTAGTTTAAAATAGCAATGCCTACCGCTTCAGTGTTAGATCAAAACAACTGTATTAAACCAGTATTCTAAAGGCATCTGGTTAAAAATATGTGAGGAAACATTACTTCTATAAAGGCTTAAAAACCTAGTATAATATTAAAATTGTAGTGAAGCTGAAAGGTCAACAAATTAGAAGTCTGTTCTGTTACAATGCTAATTTTGAAAATGTGAATTTGTTTCAGGGCAATTGGTGTATTAGAGAACAATGTGAGCACAAGGAGAATTTTATATTTGCTTCTGCATGATTTTATCTGTGAGGTGAACCTCTGAAAACTGGAGCCAGCTGGACCAAGTCAGACTGGAGAGTAAACAGAATATACATTATACACATCTCAAGTAAGGACCAGCTACCTCAGTTCACTCTGCAGGGAGAATGACCACACCCAAGCACCTCCCAGGTTACTATTTTCCTTCAGAGTTCAGACAGTCCTTCCCACATGAGTGCTGCATTCCAACTCCATTTTCCCCACAGGCCATGTGCTTTTAATTGCCCAATTTTGCAGAGTGGTTATTTTCAAGATATAGATATGATACACTGAAATGGCTGTACAACCATTTTGGAAAGAGCAAAAAAATGTCATAACCTTTGATACACAAAGATATTATCTACCATATTATGATAAAACAAGATGAATACCCTTAAGATGCCCCATGCAAGACAACAGTTTATTTAAAAAAGACAATAGTTTATTATTAATGATAGCATCAAGATGGTATACTATTTATTCATAATTAAAAATAAAGACTAGAAAAAAACATGGAAAATGTGTATCACAATTAAGAAACAAAATCTGTACTAAGACTACAATTATTTAAAATTTCAGCAAGTAGTTAAAACATAAAATATGGAAACTTCAAAATAGTTATGTGGTAGTTTTACAGTGTTATTTAAAAATTACTTAAAATACAATCACCTTAACAAGAGCCATACTGGTAAGCTTTATTGGTATTTGTTTGTTCCTTTTTGAAACTTGCAAACTCAAAAAGCATAAAACAAGGAAGCTGACCTGCTCAGTCTCTGTACTATCTCTACAGCTTTTCTGTAAATCTAAACAATTTTACATAAATTCTTAAAAAAATATTCTTTACCACTGATACTTTTAATGACCAATAATTTTAATGACAAAAGATTCTTTTTAAAAATATCTACACCACAGCATACTCAAATAATCATATTTAAGTTCTTAGAAAAAAACAATTCTAAACTTTATATGGAACCAGAAGAGCTCCAGAATAGCTGAAGCAATCCTGAGCAAAAAGAGCACAACCCTAGATTTCAAGCTATATCACAAAGCTACCATAGTAAAAACAGCATGGTACTGGCACAAAAATAGACATACTGACCAATGGAACAGAATAGAGGATACAGAAATAACCCCAGAGCACCTTCAGCAATTGGATTTTTGACAAAGGGGCCAATATTTTACACTGGAGAAAAGATACTCTATTTAACAAATGGCACTTAGAAAAGTGGTTATCTACTTGCAGAACAATGAATCTTGATCCATATTTCCCATCTGTACTACAAATCAAAACAGATCATTTAAACATATGTCTGATTTATTTCACTTAAGAGTATGGTCTCAAGATGCATCCATTTACCTCAAAATATCTCAAGTTTATCATTCTTTATGGCAGAGTAGTACTCCATTGCATTAAAAAAAACCCCACATTTTCTTTATCCATTCCTCAGTTGATGGGCATTTGGGCTGTTTCCAAGATTTAGCTATTACAAACTGTGCTGCTATAAACATGGGTGTGCATGTATCACTGTGGTATGATGCTTTTAAATCTTTTGGAAGATACCAAGAAGGAGAATAGCTGGGTCAAATGGAACCTCTAGTCCTAGCTCTCTGAGGAATCTCCACACTGATTTTCATAGCGGTTGCACCAGTCTACATTCCCACCAACAGTGTAGAAGGGTTCCTTTTTCACCACAGCCCCTCCAACATTTGTTATTGGCTGATTTGTTGATAATAGCTACTCTTTCTGAAGTGAGATGGAATCTCAGGGTTGCATCTCTTGAATGACGAGTGATGTTGAACATTTTTTCATATGTTTATTTGCTGTTTCTACTTCTTCATCTGAGAAGTGTCCACATTGTTTCTCTGGTGTGATAAACTGAAAGTGTAAATAAAGACTAAAATGTATTATGTTGGGAAAGAGAAGAAAGTATCCAAATGGGAACAGGAACAAGAGAGGGGGAGGGGGAAAGGAACAGAGGGACAAGAGAAATAAGAAATAGAAGGAAAAAATGGAAACAAAGCTTTTATAAATAAGGAGGGAGGAGGGAGTGAAGGGAGGGGAAGGGAATGGGAAAAAAAAGACACAACAAAATATGTACAGGTACAAATCCCCTATGATGAATGTTATCACTCTGTACATCTAAAATGTACCATTAAAAAAAATTTTAAAAAACTGATCAAAGACCTATATATAAAAACAGAAACATTGAATCTTATGGAAGAAAAAAATAGTAAAGCTCTTGAAGACATACACGCAGACAAGGACTTCCTGAACAGAACCCCAATTACACAAGAAATAATACCAAGAATCAACAAATGGGATTGTATCAAATTAAAAAGCTTCTGCACATCAAAAACCTAAACAACAGAGCAAAGAAACAATCTACAGAATGGGAAAAAACGTTGCCAACTACTCCTCAAAGGATCAATATCTAGAAAATATAAAAAACTTTTTAAAAAGTAGACCCCCCCCATGAAAGACCCATAAACATGGGCAACTGAAATGAATAGACACTTCTTAGAAGTACAAGTGGCCAATAAATACATGAAAAAATGTTCAGAATCTTTTGTCATTAGAAAAATGTAAATCGAAACAACACTAAGATGCCACCTTACTCTACTAAGAATAGCTATTACCAAGGACAAAAAAACAACAAATGCTGGCAAGGTTGTAGGGGAAAAGGAACCATTCTACATTGTTGATGGGAATGTAAACTAGTACAGTCACTATGGAAATCAGGATGGAGAGTCCTCAGAAAACTAAAAATAGAAATTCCATTTGACCCAGGTATACCTCTTCTGGGTATCTTCCTAAAAGAGCTAAAGTCATCATATTACCATGATACATACATTCATACCCATGGTTACAGCAGTATCACAACAGCTAAATCATGGACGCAGCCTCAATGACCATCAAGAGATGAACGGATTAAGAAAAAGTGATGCAACAGAATACCTCTCCACCATAAGGAAGGATGAATTTGAGCCATTTGTAGGAAAATGGATGGAGGGCTGGGTATTTAGTCAGTGGTTAAAGTGCTTGCCTAGGAAAATGGATGGCTCTTGTGATCATAATAATGAGGAATAAGTCACAGAAGGCTAAACATCACATCATTTCTCTAATGTGAGAGATCCAAAATACTTGCAATTAAAGAGCAAAATAAAAGATGCATTAAGCAACAAGGAGGTAGGTTCTGCAAAGATGGGAAGGGTAGAAAGGCAGGGGAGTCAAACTGACCAAGAATGAATATATACGTATATATAAATAGCCCCAAGCTGAATGTAATCACTATGTATTGCAAACACATAATTAAAAAAAACCAAAAAGTATCATACATGTTCAAATAATGTTTATTTTTAAAATAAATGTTCATGTTTAATACTTACCAAACTGAATGAGTGAATGGCCAAAATCAAGAGTTTCTTCCAAGAAACAAGTTCTGCATTTGTTATATTAGCACATACAATCATTTCTAATGTCTTCAGCTCCATGCATGTCATTTACCAAAATATGAGAGTGCTTATTAAACAATATAGGGGTACTCAAAATCCCTCAAATTATTTTTTAATTTTCTGTGTGGGCTACTTTTTGAGTTGTGTGCATTCATTCATTCACCCAATACTCATGAAGTGCATTACATAAGGCAAGCACTACCCTATAAGCTGAAGACAGGCAATGAACAAGACGAACCAAATACTTGCTTTTATGTACAAGAGGTATGAGAGAGAAACTCACGAGGAAAAGTAAGCAAACTATATGCGGTGGTAGATAATGGGTCTTACAAGGAAAGAAACAAAGCAGAAAGGAGAATTGTGGTGAAATGAAGGTAATTTTCAAATTTTAGATTGAGTAAAGAAAACCTCACTAAGTTGACATCTGGGGACAAACTCAAGATGAGAGAATGAGCCATGCAGATACAGGGAAAGAGTGTTACGTGCTCAGGGAACATCTGGTATGGAATCCTCTAAGATGCAAACTTGCCCAGCACGTTTCAAGACAGCAAAGACACAGTGTGACTAGAGCAACACGAGCAGGGGGACATGCTGAAATCCAGGAATGAAAGGCCCAAGCATAGAGCCTGGTAGGCTGTTCTTTAGATAAGAAGTCAATGAAGAGCTTTCATTCAAGAAGTGACATAATACGGCTTTAAAAAAAAAATACAATTACTCTACCTGCAATACGTCTCATACTCCACAACATCTCAATCAATGATGGGCTGCACATATGATAGTGATTCCATAAAATAATGTTGACTAGTGCTGTCCTAGCCACCCTAGTTTGTGTAAGCATACCATACGATGTATACGCATTGATGAAATCCTTTAGTGACACTTTCTCAGAATATATCCTTGTTGCTAAGTACACATGACTGTATTAAGAATGGACTTAAGTAAATCAAGCAGAGATATTATGGAGAGATGTGAAGGTGACTTGGATCAGAGTTACCAGAGGAGTGATGGTGGAGAATGCTTGGATTTTAGATATATTTCAGGGTAGATGTAAAGAGAATTTTTGTTAATTGAAGTGTGAAGAATTATCAAACGTGGAGTGAAAGAAAAGCTGGCATCCAGGGTGACATTAAGGCCAATTACATGACTGAAGTTGCTATTTATTAAGATGGTGAAAATGCAGTAGTAGGTTTGGCAGAGGTGGTGATGGGGTGGTTACTATACATTCTAAGACCACCAAAGGACTTCTCATCTGCAAACAGATGGATATTTACAGCCCTCGTTCTTTTTTTTAAAATTTTATTTTAATGGTACATTTTAGATGGTACATAGTGATTACATTAATCATAGGGAATTTGTACCTGTACCTGATATATCTTGTTGCTTCTTTTTTCCCATTCCCCTCCCCTCACCCCCTCCCCTCCTCCCTCTCTATCTACAAAAGCTTCGTTTCCATTTTTTCCTTCCATTTCTTATTTCTCTTGTCCTCTGTTCCTTTCCCCCTCCTCCTCCCTTGTTCCCTTTCCCATTTGGACATTTTCTTCCCTTTCCCAATATATTACATTTTAGTCTTTATTTACACTTTCAGTTTCTCACAGCAGAGAAACGATGTGGTATTTAAAC
>PVJO010019285.1:21873-34751 GCA_004026905.1 Hystrix cristata | reverse complement strand
CGCGCACAGGAGAGCGAGCGCCCGCAGGAGCAGGCCGGCGGCGCGGCCCATGTCTGCGGCCGGCTGGGTCCGAGCACACTCCGCCCGCGACCAGCGCGCTCCCGGGCCGTGGGCGGGCCAGGTGTGGCCACGCCCCGGGGCCGCGCGCTGCCCGCCCGCCCCACGCGCGGCGGGCCGCGTGCGGCGGGCGCCCCTGGTGGTGACTCGGGGAGTTGCAGGCCGGCCGGGCGAGTCGCCTTGCGCCTGGGACGACCTGAGCGACCCCTGCGTGTCAGCATCGCGCTCCACAAACGCAGGGCATTGGCGCTGTAAACTTGTAAATTCCTTTAGTTTAAAAGAAGTTAGCACAGAAATAACTAATGAGGTTTGCATAAAATAATTACATAGATGGAAACTATTGTGAAGAAGAACATCCTCGTTTTCTTCGAGTGATTCAGGTTTTTAAAAAACACCCGCTTCAGCAGCGTCAGCGTTTCATTATGCGTTTTCCTGCTTGAGACTTGAGAGTCAGTCAACAGATGAAAGCCATGAAATAGCATCGTGAGGAGAGGGTCCTTCTTAGTCGAAACACTGTACGACCGCAAACGCGGTGGCTTTACACTAGCAGGGAGCTGACCAGATTTAATTGAAGAATGTAGAGCTATGTGAGTGTGCAGTATTGTTGACTAGTCAATTGTTCAAAAGTAATTCCCGAAAGGGGACAAAGGAACTGGAAAAGTTTCACACTAAACCACGGGAATCCCATATCCAGATGGCCATGACGGAAGAGACCAGAGTTTTCAGGACGCGGGTCCCGGAAGTAGGTTGCCAGGATAGTGACCGTCTCTGCTTCCAAACTCACTCTGAGCGGGAATAAATGAAGGCGCCCTTAAGTGGCGGCTGAAGTGGGAATTCGAAGTCCCTCCTTTATTTGCAGGCTGAGTAGAGTGCCTGCGAGGAACAGCCCAGCGTTCTGCTTCACAAATAATCCTCTTCCATGTGCCTCCGTTACCAAGAAAGTGGTGGGGCTGCGAGGTACAGAAGGGGCTTTTCATTATCTTCATCCTGAGGGAGTCCCCCGAGCCCTCGGCCTCCCTTCCTGCTGATGGCGGAAGACACATGTTCTCACACACCAGGAAAAATGAGAACTGATTTCTCAAGGCCTATCAGAGTTTTGCCAGGGTTTTCTGGAAAACAAATCTGCTCCCTTCAAAGCCATCCTGGAAGGCAATTTGAATTTGATGGCAAAGCAAACTGACCTTCAAAAAGAGTTCTAAAATGCCTTCACCTTATGAAATCACCAAACTACCGTACGTGGTTACATTCTTCTAGATTTTATCCTAGTAATATTTATTTACTATTTGAGCAAGTAGTAAACAGTATTTTTCTTCGAAGTTTTTATGCCAAATTTATAAAAGAATTGGGTTGTTAAAGAACTAGAGATTAATAATGAATACCTATCCACTGAAGCACTTATCTTGCAACACATAGATTCTCTCCTCTCTTATCTGTAGCTAATTATAATACTGCCAAATGTCAACATTTCAATGCCCCTACAGGTGTCCCCGTTTGGCCTCTCTTCTCTGTATGGTCATCCATAACACACCTAGAGCCATAGCCCACCTCCACCAGGGTTAAGGGAACGTAGAGACCATGATTCCTGAGAACAGGGAAGGTTTTCAGGGATGGAAAATGAACTCAGAGTCCCCCAAAGCGCTCTTGCACAAAGACTTGGCACTGTGTAGGATAAGACAAAATATTGTTCCTTTTTTAGCCATGTTTTACCTAAAATGCGTGAAGGCAATTGTAAGAAAACCAATACTTCATTAAATCCTCCTCCTTCATCCTTATGAATGTCAAGCATCTTCTAATGAGGATGTCAGCTGGGAAGGGCCTCAGCTCCGCAGTGAGGCTGCCCTCCTTTGGTGGGTAGATCACATGAGACAGGGCAGGGGAAGGAAATCATCCTAAGTGGCTGATACAAAGCAGATGGCAAAGACGAAAGGAAGTTCATTCACACATCAACACACACTTTTTAAATAAAGTACAGAAAAGATAATTTTATTTATAATCCGTTTGTACGGTTATGTATTTAATTATCAATTTATAAAGTAAGACGGGAACAGCAGACAGTACTGTCTCCCCCTTGACCCCTCCTGGCTACCAGCTTGGAGCTGATTCTCACCAATGCTGTGCACAAACCTAAACACACGTGCAGTGAATTCCTAGTGATGCGTGGTACGTAACTCTCCTTACAAGCCCTCTATGTTATAGCTTCAGAAGCGAGACAGGGTATGAGGACAGAGAAGAATGAACACAGGAAGCTGACTTGGCATTACAGAGAGAACAGAGTCAGTTCCGAGGAAGAGCTAAGCTTCCTCTCCACCAGGGGAGTGTTTGTGGGATCCAAGGCACCAGGAGACAACACGCTGGGGCTCAGTTCTTCACCCAGGCTTTCTAAACCTCAGCATCCACGTTTTTAACGTGAATGAGCTTGTCTATATTTTATAAAAATACTTTGTGGAAAATGGCCAGAGTCAGTAGGAGAATGAGAAAGAAATGGCTCATGGGGGCTGGGGATTTAGCTCAGTGATTAGAGTGCTTGCCTTGCAAGCACAAGGGCCTGAGTTCGATCCCCGGCACCACAAAAAAAAAAAAAAAAAAAAAAAAAAGAAATGGCTCATGTTGTGCCTAATAGAAATAAGTACAAGAATGTAACAGCATGTACTGCAGAATGAAATGCATTTGGGGTCACTAATTTCTATCCCAAGGAGTTAATGTGAGCTGTAGTTAATGTCTATCAGGAGGGTTGGGCTAAAATGTTGGTGCCTTCATCCCTGTATCCCTGACTTTTCTTGTTGCAGTGCTGTAGACTGAGGCTTCTTTGAGTAATGTTTGCGTGAATAAACAATTAAAGAAAAGTGGGAACTCATCCTATGAAAATCTTCATTAAATACTAAAGCATAAGCATTTCTAATTTAAAATAAAAGAATGGTCAGTGCAAAGTTGATGAATTGTGCTTTTCTAAAACTAGTATCAAATCTTTTTCACAATGGTAAATTTAAACTGTGATAAAAGAAATTTCTTTTGGAAATCACACCCAACACCAACACAAAGGCTTACTCATTATAGCACCTCCCATCTTAACTTCTTTAAAAAATCATTTCATTGTCAATTAGGGAAATTGCAAAATAGGATAGAAAATGGTTAATCAGTAATCTCATAATGGGGCTGGGAATTTAGCTCAGTGGTTACAGTGCTTGCCTCGCAAGTACAAGGTCCTGAGTTCGATCCCCGGCACCAAAAAAAAAAAAAAAAAAAAAATCAAGTAATCTCATAATGAAGCCCAGTGAATTAAATGTCCAGCAGTTAAAGAAAACAATAATGAATCTAGGTACTGGTCAGAGGCAAGTGTCCTGGGGAAATATTCACAGGGATTCAGTGGATTACGGGGTAATTCTCAAGATGGCCTCTGACTGGGCTTTGATAAAGGTCCTGACTAAATAGGTTGGGGGCACTGTCTGGGAAACAATCGTTTCAGTGAGCTGTTTGCCCACACAAGCAACCCATTGTCGGGACAGGACCTCTGTTTTCCCAGATGACAAACGGTTTGCCTGGCAAATTGGTTTGCCAGAATTCCTGCCCAAACAGTGGATTTATTTACTGATTTTCCAAATGTGCCTTCTACAGAGAGAATTCTCTGGAACACATGAAACTCGTGTCAAGAGGAGAGATTAACTCTGGCAATGGAGGTGGTCTCGTGCCTCAATTTCCTTCTTCATAAAATTTCTTATCATTTATTCTTCATTTGCAACTTGTTTTAGATATAAATATTTCCTTTAAATTTTCCCTACAAAACCCACTTTATTGCACTAAGTGTGGACTAGCCTGAGAGTTAAAAACTCCTGAAGGCCCAGTCTGAAAAGGGCCCTGTGATTTTATGGGTTTATGGGATTCACGAGGTTGTTTGAAGATGTAAGACTAATCCTCAGGATTTGCCAGGAGAAAGGGAAAAGTAATATTTTGAAATTAGTCAAGAGCATTCTTTACAAGAAAAGCCAACTCTTGCAAGAGCCCTTTCCAACTTGGGAAAAGGGAAATTGTAGAGGAAAAGGTCTAGCCCTCCACATCCATCCTGTCTCACCTAAGGAGGGACTAGAAAGTTGACAGGAACCTGTGCGTGTCCCAGCCCAGAGGCCCAGGCCCACTACAACACTGAGACCTGATCCTGGGGTTCTGGATGCGTCTCCCCTTTGCACACTACGGGAACAGTGCCGGGATGTAATAATGCTGGTTACAGTGGGAAGAACTGCAAGGCTAAAGCTCATTCGTGAAGCAGTTTCTAGCAAGACCGAAGCACCGAGGATAAAAACAAAGACACTAGGAGAAATTTTATCCTCTGATACCCACAGCTACTGAAAACAACAAACAGAGCCTAACTCCTGGCCAGGTAAACATCAAACCTCCCTCTAACAGCCTCTCTGCATTTGTCCTCCCTGATCCACCGGAGGAGCATCCAAGGCTAACAGACGATGCCTGCGTGAACTGAGTGCCAAACCTTCTTTTCCTCTACATACACACCTGTAAAATTTTTAATTTAAAAATTAGGTACAGCAAGAGATTGACAGCAAGGACTAATAATAAAATAGGACAATTATAACAATACACTTTCTTATGTCTACCTGACCTAATATATAACTGCTCAAAGTAGTAATAGCAACAATGAGTTGAGTAGTTACAGCACACTCATCAGTGAAATGCTAAAGAGGTTGGAATAGGGAACCAGGAACACTCTATTCTAAGGAGCCCACGTGAATCAAGAAGCTATTGAGACTCTACAGCAAACGCTTGGGAAACCACTGAACTACCAAAAGTGGAGAACTACTAGACAACTCCAGGGAAATCCCAAAAATACTTTAAAAGTATGATAAATATGCTATGAGAAAAGAAAAACTGAAATTACACAAAATGCTCAATTAAAACTCCGGAAGGCGAATAAAAGAGAAGATTTTTAAAAAGTGTAATTAATGGACAACCACTATAAACCTGACAGATAGTAATTGAAAAGTAGAATGGAGACCAAATATGAATAGTCTGCATATACCAGTTTAAAAAATGAGATTGTCAACTTTGAAAAGACACAAGATCCAACTATATGATGTCTACAAGAAACCCACTTTTAGGGGACGGGGATGAAAAAAAAATTAAGATGGGTCATCTACATGTAGCAACTCCACACACTCAATGTAAACATTACGTACTGCAAATATGCACTAATGAAAATGAATAAATGAATCAATAAAAAGAAATCCACTTTAAAAGTGAGGCAGATGAAAAGCGAAAGGAAGGAAAAGGATGTATTATGCTAACATTAATCAAAAGAAAACTGAGTAGTTAAATTAATATCCGATGAAGTAGATTTCAGAACATGAAAACATTTCAAGAGTAAGTGCAATATTCATATCATAGCTATGTCCGTCGAAGACAAGGGTGAAAGAACAGAGGAGGTGGCTCACGACCGTCCTCAGTCCACAGTGCCCAGGTAGCCCAGTGGCCTCAACTCAGGTACGCCCCGGCCAGTAGACTTGAACTTCTGGAGCCAGCACCACTCCCGACCCAGTCAGAGAGAAAATCAGAGAGAACATGAAGCCCGTGAGACATAAAATCTTGGTGTCGTCTGGGAAAGGCATTGCTGGGAAAAGCATTCTCAATGCCCACCTCACCAAGGCCTAGCAGAGAGTAAAAGCACACAGATTGCCTCATTTCCCTCACCTCCCTCTCCACACCTTCCATCTCTTGGTTTCCTTCCCTATATGCTAAAGATCTATCTTACTTTTCCTGTTGTCTATCTTTCGTTTTGCTCTTTCTTTATACTTTGGATTTCTCATATAAGAGAAACCATGTAATATTAATCTTGTGTGTCTGATTCATTTCACTTAACATTATGGTCTTAAGGTGCATCCATTTCCTACAAATGACCCAAGTTTACCTTTCTTTATGACAAAGTATCACTCCATTGTGCATAAATACCACATTTTCTTTGTTCATTCATCTGTTGAGGAACATGTATGACACTTCCAAGATTTAGCTATTGTGAATCGTGCTGCTATAAACATGGGTATACATGTATCCCTGTAATGTGATGTCTTTACCTCTTTGGGGACACTACCTAGAAAGTGAATAGCTGGGTCAAACGGAATTGCTGTTTCTAAATTTTTGAGAAATCTCCACATTGATTTCCATAGTGGTTGTGCTAGTTTACACCCTCAACAACAATGTAGAAGGGCCCCTTTTTCCCTGCATCCTCACTAGCATTTGTTATTATTTGATTTCTTGAAGATAGTCTTTCTTTCTGGAGTGAGATGGAATCTCAGTATCATTTTAATGTACATTGCTTCAATGGTCAGCAATGTTTGAATATTTTTTCACTATTGACCACTTGTACTTCTTCTGAGAAGTGTCTATTCATTTCAGTGCCCCACTTTTTGACTGGGCTTCCAATTTGGGGGATCTAATTTTTTGAGTTCTTTATATATTCTAGATATAAGTCTTTGTCTAAGGAATAGCTGGCAAAATGCTTTTCCCAGTCTATAGGTAGTCTCTTCACTCTGTTGGTTATTTTCATCGCTGTGCAGAAGCTTTGAATTGATCCCATCTGTTGATTCTTGTTATGATTTTTTGTGCAATTGGCAATCTTTTCAGAAGCTCTATAGCCTACACCTATGTCTTTAAGAATTTTACCTGTTTTGTGTTCCAGTAGATTGTTTCTGTTTTAACATTTAGATATTTCATCCATTTTTATTTTAGTTTAGTATCTGGTGAGAGATATGGGTCTAGGTTCAAACTTTGGCATATGGATAGCCACTTTTCCCAGCACCATTTGTAAAGAGGCTGTCTTTCCTCTAGCAAAAATTTTGGGGCCCTTTGTCAGGGATCAGGTAGCTGAATGTTCTTGAAATTCTTTCTGCATCCTCTATTCTATCCCACTGATCCACAAGTCTGTTTTTTGCCAGTACTGTGCTGTCTTTATCGCTGCAGCTCTGAAGTATAATTTGAAGTCTGGGACTGTCATGTCTCCTGCCTTGCTCTTGTTGCTCAGAATTATTTTTGCTATTCTAGGTCTCTTCTCATTCCGCATGAATTTTAGGATTGTTTTCTCTAGTTCTGTGAGGAATGCTTTTGGTATTTTTATTGGGATTGCAGTAAATAAGTATATTAGTTTTGGAAGCATTGTCATTTCGGCTATATTGGTGTGCCTCTCCAGGAACAAGGTACGTCTTTCTATTTTCTGACGATTTCTTCCATCTCCTTTTTCACACTACTGTAGTTTTTGTTGTAGAAGTCTAACCTACTTCTTGGTTAGGCCAATTCTTAAGTGTTTAATTTTCCTTAATACTTTTATGTAAGGCATTGTTTCCCTAACTTCTTTCTCAGTGAGTTAGTGTACAGAAACCCTGTTGATTTTTATTTATTGACTTTGTATCCTGCTATGCTACTGAATTTGGTTATTAATTCTAGGAGTCTTTTGGTGGAGTTTTTGGGTTCTTCTACATAGAGGATCATGTTGTCTGCAGATAATGAAAATTTGACTTCTTCATTTCCTATACATATCTGTTTTATTTCTTTCTTCTCCCCAATTACTCTGGCTAGTATTTCAAGAACTATATTGAACAGAAGTGGTGATAGCAGACATCCTGTCTTTTTCCTGATTTTTAGAGGGAACGCTTTCAGCTTCTCCCATTTAACATAATGTGGGCTATTGGTTTGTCATAAGTTGTTTTTATCGAATTGCAATAAGGTCCTTCTATACCTATTTTCGTCAACTTTTTTTCATGATTAGATACTGCATTTAGTCAAGGCTTTGCATCTGTAAGATCTATAAGATTATCATGCGGTTTTTGCCCTTGCTTTTGTTTATGCGATGTATTACGTTTATTGATTTGTACATGTTGAACTGTCCCTGAATCCCTGGCATGAATCCTACTTGGTCATGACAGATGATCTTTTTGATGATTTCTTGCATTTTGTTTATGAGTATCTTGTTGAGGATTTTTCACCTATGTTCAGTAAAGAGATTGGCCTATACAGTAGTCCTCGTTTTGGTTGGGTCCTTTCCTGGTTTTGGAATTAGAGTAATACTAGCTTCCTGGAATGAATTTTGGAGTACACATTCTCTTTCGGTTTCATTAAAATGTTGAAGGAGTGTTGGCATTAGATTTTCTCTAACACTCTTGTAAATTCAGCCATGAATCTATCAGAATATGGGCTTTTCTTAGTTGCTATTTTTTCTTATTTCTTCAATTTTAATGACTAATATAGGATGATTCATATCTTCTTGGTTCAGTTTTGGTAGTTCATATGTATCTAGGAATATATCCATTTCTTCCAAATTCTCCATTTTATTAAAATTTCTAGAGTAAAGTTTCGTTAATCTTCTAGATTTTGGAAGAATCTATTGTGATTTCACTTTTTAAATGTCTAATTGCATTTGGTTTGAGCCTTTTCTTTTCTTTTTGGTAAGATTAACTTAGAGCTTGTCTATTTTGTTTATTCTGCCAAAGAACAAACTCTTCGATGCACTGATTTGTATTTTTTGGTCTCAATTACTTTAATTTCTCTTCTGATCTTTATAATTTTCTTCCTTCTACTAGCTTTCATTTTGGATTGTTCTTATTTTTCTTGGACCTTTAGGTGCATCATTAGGTTATCCATTTGGGCTCATTCTGCTTTCCTGATGTGGGCAATCACAGCCATAAACCTCCCTCTTAGGACTGCTTTCATTGTGTCCCATGGGCCCTCATATATTGTACTGGTATTGTAGTGTGATTCTAGGAACTGTCTGATTTCTTCCTTGATTTCTTCTGTGACCTATCGAAATATACCTTTCAAATACCTTTCAAAAGGATATTGCTTAGTTTCCATGTGTTTGCATAGTTCCTGGAGTTTCTTTTGCCATCATTTTCCAGTTTCATTGCACTATGATCTGATAATATGCATGGGATGATTTTAATTCTTTTGCATTTACTTAAGTATGCTTTCAGGCTAGCATGTGATCTATTTTGGAGAAAGTCTCATGTACTACTAGAAGATTGTGTATTCTGTTGTTGTGGAATGGAACACTCTGTAGATATTTATTATTTATAGGTTTGGTTCATCTCTGGTAGTTCATTATTAATTTTTTGTCTAGTTGATCTGTCTATTTGTGATAGTGGTAAATTGAGGTATCCATTATCATTGTGTTGGTGTTTATCTGATTCTCTATGTCCATTAGAGATTGTTTTATGAACTTGGGTGTGCCAGTGTTTGGTGAGTGTGCATTTTGTTTCTTGACCCATTCTGCCTATCTTTGTCTTTTGATTGGGAAATCGAGACCTTTCACAATGAGAATTATTACTGAAAGGTGTAGATTTATTCTTGTCATTACACTATTTTTCTGTTGCTGATTTCCTTTTCCTTTTATCTCATCTGCTTACCTGTTGCCAGATGCATTTATTCTATCTGATTTATTGGCATTGTTGACTTCATTGTCTCTTTCTAGGACATTTTAAGAAATTTTCGTGATGCTGGTTTGGTGGTCATGAATTTCTTCGGGTGCTCCTTATCATGGAAATATCTTAATTATCCATCAATTTTGAAACAATGTTTCACAAGATACATAAATCTGGTTGGAAGGGGTTATCTTTTAGGGCTTGAAACACTCCTTCCTGGCCTTTAAGTTTATATTGAGAAGTCTGTTGTAATTCTAATGGGTTTACCTTTATATATGCCTTTCTCTAACAGGTCTTATAATTTTGCCCCAATGTTAGACTTCTGGTGTTTTGCCTATAGTATGACATGGAAAGGTTCTTTTTCAGTCATGGTTATATGGGGTTGTATAAACCTAACTTATCTATATGTTTTTTTCCCTATATATTTGGGGAGTTTTCTGCCATTATTTCAGTGAACTGGTTTTTAATGCTATTTATGCTGTCTTCTGACTTAATTTATTCCAATTACTCTTAGATTTGTCTTCTTGACATCGTCTAGCAGCAGTCAGATCCATTTCTCATGTTCTCTTGTTGTTTTAAAGGTGCCTTGAGTAGTTGGTCTTTCAAAGCATCTCTGTCTTCTAAACCTGAAGTTCTGTCCACACATTGGTTGCTTCTGCTACCCATACTTTCATTATAATTTAATCTCTTAGATTTCCTATTGAAACTCTTTCATGGACTCTAATTCTTTACAAAACTATATTTTATAATTTTTGTTTTATTAGCATCTTCTGAAAGTTCTCTGATCATTTTATTTATTATCTCCATTATCTTTTTAGTTATATCTTCTATGATCCCACTGATAACTCTTTGATCTGTTTCTAACTTCTTCTGTTATCCTTCCAGTAATCCAGGTGTGTGGATTATGCTATTCTCCCCCTTTATGTCCCCTGGATTGGCTTTGGAGGACTTGGGAGTTCTTGGAGGCATTTTGTTGCCTTGTGTTCTCATGTTTCTATTGGGTTTTTTTGGTTTGGTTGTTTCAGTTTGTGCTGAGTTTGTGGAGGTTTTTAGTGAAAAGACCATTGCTAGTGTGGAGATCTCTTTAGTCTGCTTTTCAGTGACGTACTTGGGTTTGGCTAACTGTAGTCTTTTGCCTCTGCCCCAAGATCTGACCATCTCTGTTAACTTGGGAGGGGAGGGCCTTGGCTTTTTTGACCCTCTTGGGCTCCCATTCCTTTCTCCTGTACTAGGTGATCCCATTGGATTACCTCTTGAGGTGACATGCTCAGACAGCTGTGGAGCACACATCATGTGTTCTCACCTTCCAGGGTCTCAGGGTAGAGGGGCCTTTGTTAGCTGATGTCCAGTGAACTGAGAAACATCCTCTGCTACTAGATTTGGACAGACGCAGAGGACACTACATTATTTTTAAACTTTGTTCTGTGATGCAGTTGAGTTGCTTGGAAAGAGTTTGTACCTCAAGGTCTTGCATTTGTATTTTGTCAGACCAAGAATATCAGTACTTATTTTAGTCTTGGGTTGACTTTTCCCCACCACCGATGCAAGAATCTTCTGGAAACTCTAGCTGATGTCCTATTAAAGGAAAATATATGTCTCTTTTTAAAAGTCTCTTTGGTAACCATTCCTTCTGCTCCCCACTGCCTGTGCCTGGCCTTCTTATCTCCACCATGAACAGAGTTTCTCAAACAATAGGTTAAGGTGCATTGTACTGTTCAGAAATGATATGATTACATCAAACCAGGTTTTTGGCAGCTCTGGAACACAATGTTATTTGTAACCTTATCCATTTTTCTATTCTTATCTTTATTCTTTTGGTTTTTGCTTTTTCTCTCAATATATTTTTTAAATGTTGTTTGACTATATGGAAGGAATTCTCAAGATATTTATATTGTAAAATACATTAGAGAGAGAACATAAGGTTTTCTTTACTTTTCTCTCCAACACCCCATCTCTAGTTCCATCAGTGTGATGTGTCCAGCTACTTGTTATGTGTCTTAGTTACTTTTCTCTTTGCTGACAAAATACCCAACACCCACATTTAAAGGAGGAAAGGTTTATTTCTGCTCACAGTTCAGAGAAGTTTCAGTCCATAGTCAGCTGGCACCAAGGCAGGGTGGCACGGCGGGAAGGGGAATCACAGAGGAGAAGCGGCTCATGGCAAGCAGTCAGGAAACAAAGCAGCAAGCAGAAAGCAGCCTGCCTCTCCCTTTTATCCCTTCCAGGCTACCCACCTTTTGGGTGGTGCCAGCCACACCAGGGTGGGCCTTCCCATTATCCATACCCAGAACTATGCTAAACCAATCAGTGGACTAATTTAGTAATCAGCACCCTTAATCCCAGCATCACATACCCTAGATCCAGCTACCTCCAAGAAGCCCCACCTGTGACCACATGAGGCTTTGGGGGACATCTATATACAAGCCATAACATTATGTACATACCAACTTCTACATGCACACACATATGTACACACATGTAGTTTTATTACCTTGGATTTCTTTACTGTAGTCACAGCATACTTAGGGTTCTGCAATTTGCTTTTTTTAAATTGAGCAATATGTCCCACCGATATTTTCATATGTAGGTTTATTTCATATATAGGCCTCATGTATAGGTTTCTTTCAACATGGAAATTTGAGGAATGATAAAAATGGTATGTATTTTAAAAATATGGTGTGTGTTTAAATAAAAAAGGCCCGAACAACCTCACTGGAAGAAAGACAGTCTCTTTAATAAATGGTGCTGGAAAAACTGGCTTTCCACTTGCCGAAGGTTAAAACTACACCCATATCTTTCCCCCATGCACTAAGCTAAAATCAAAGTGGATCAAAGATCTAAGTATTAAAACAGAAACACTAAATCTATTGGAAGATAGACTAGGTCGAACTCTTGAAGACATAGGTGTAGGCAAAGACTTTATGAACAAATCCCCAGTTGCCCAGGAAATATCACGAAGAATCAACAACTGGGACCTGGTCTTGTTAAAAAGCTTTTGTACAGCAAAAGAAACTACCAACAAAGTGAAGAGACAACCAACAGAGTGGGAAAAAATTTTTGCCAGCTATTCCTCTGACAAAGGACTAACATCTAGAATATATAAAGAACTCAAAAAATCAGACCCCCCAAATTTAAAGACCCAATCCAAAAGTGGGCAGCAGAAATGAATAGACACTTCTCAGATGAAGAAGTAGAAACAGCAGATAGACATGTGAAAAAATGTTCAACATCACTGGTCATTCGAGAGATGCAAATTAAAACAACCCTGAGATTCCACCTCACTCCACAAAGAATGGCTATTATCAACAAATCAGCCAATAACAAATGCTGGAGGGGCTGTGGAGAAAAAGGAACCCTTCTCCACTGTTGGTGGGAATGTAGACTGGTACAACCACTATGGAAATCAGTGTG
>PVJO010019285.1:0-21773 GCA_004026905.1 Hystrix cristata | reverse complement strand
GTTCCAGTTCTTGGTATCTTCCCAAAAGAATTAAAAGCATCATGCCGCAGCAATATATGCACACCCATGTTTATAGCAGCACAGTTTGTAATAGCTAAATCGTGGAAGCAGCCCAAATGCCCATCAACAGCAGAATGGATTAAGAAAATGTGGATTTTTTATGCAATGGAGTACTACTCTGCCATAAAGAATGATAAGCTTGAGATATTTCTAGGTAAATGGATGCATCTTGAGACCATACTCTTAAGTGAAATAAATTGGACACACATGTTTAAATACTGCATAGTTTCTCTGGTGTGAGAAACTGAAGTGTAAATAAAGACTAAAATGTATTATATTGGGAAAGGGAAGAAAATGTCCACATGGGAAAGGGAACAAGGGAGGGGGAAAGGAACAGAGGGTCAAGAAAAATAAGAAATGGAAGGAAAAAAACGGAAGCAAAGCTTTTGTAAATAGGGAGGGAGGAGGGGGTGAGGGGAGGAGAATGGGAAAAAAAGAAGCAACAAGATATATCATGTACAGGTACAAATTCCCTATGATAAATGTTATCAATATGTACATCTAAAATGTACCATTAAAAAAAAAAAAGGCCCTTTTCCATCTTGCAAGATGGTGGGCAAAAAAGCTACGAAGCCAGATACTAAAGAGAAGAAACCCACAGCCAAGAAGTCTGGTGCCATTGATGTGGTTAAAAAGGGTAATGTGAAGGCTAAAAAGCCCAACACGAGACAGCCCCGCTGCAGAGGAAACCCTGACCTGGTTAGAGGAGTTGGTAGATGTTCCTGATCTGCTGTGTATTCCGGAAAGGCTTTGTACAGGAGAAGCACTCAGCTGCTAAATCCAAGGTTGAAAAGAAAAAGGAGAAATTTCTTGCTACTGTCACAAAACCAGTTGGTGGTAACAAGAATGGCGATACCCAGGTGACTAAGCTTTGCAGAATGCTTACTTTCCTACTGACGATGTGCCCTGAAAGCTGTTGAACCGCAAGCAAAAATCCCTTCAGCCAGCATGTGAGGAAACTGCGAGCGAGTGTCACTCCCAGGACCACCTTAATCATCCTCACTGGCCTTCACAGAGGCAAGAGAATGGTTTTCCTGAAGGAGCTGGCCAGTGGCTTGCTCCTTGTGTCTGGGCCTCTTAACTTTAATTGTATTCCTCTGTGTGGAGCACACCAGAAATTTGTTATTGCTGTGTCCATGAAAACTGATACCAGTTAGAGTGCTTGCTTTGCAAGCACAAGGCCCTGAGTTCGATCCCTGGTACCAAAAAGAAAAAAGAAAGAAAGAAAGAAAGAAAGAAAGAAAGAAAGAAAGAAAGAAAGAAAGAAAGAAAGAAAGAAAGAAAGAAAGAGAGAGAGAGAGAGAGAGAGAGAGAGAGAGAGAGAGAGAGAGAGAGAGAGAGAGAGAGAGAGAGAGAGAGAGAGAGAGAGAGAGAGAGAGAGAGAGAAAGAAAGAAAGAAAGAAAGAAAGAAAGAAAGAAAGAAAGAAAGAAAGAAAGAAAGAAAGAAAGAAAGAAAGAAAGGAAATTGATACCAGCAATGTGAAAATCTCCAAACACCTCACGGACGCATATTTCAAGTATAGGAAGCTGCAGAAGCCCAAACACCAGGAGGGTGACATCCTTAACACTGAGAAAGAGAAATACCAGCTTTCAGAGCAGCACAAGGTTTATCAGAAAACAGCAGGCTTGCAAATTTTACCAAGTCAAAGCTGTTCCTCAGCTTCAGGGATACATGCGATCCATTTTTGCTCTGACAAATGGAATTTACCCTCACAAATTGGTGTTCTCAGTTTCTTAGTAAGAACCTAATTAAATAATTGATGTACTTAAAAAATAAAAAAATTAAGACGATGTATTACAGTAAAGATACATTGCTAGTAATCTCCCTGAAATACTCCCCCTCACGCTGAACACACTTATCCCACCATTCAAGCAGTTCTGGAAGTCCTCTTTCCTGTCTTTAGTCACACTCCTATGACTGCCTCAATGTCCCAAACAGATTCAAAATATTTACCTTTTATGGTCATTTTCACTTTAGGGATAGTAAAATGGATAAGGTAGATAAGGACACACCATAATGTTATTTGATTGAGACGGGCTCTTGTTATGTAGTTAATGGTGGCTCTCCTGCCTCAGCCCCCTGAGTGCTGTGATTATAGACATGTGCCACCACGCCCAGCTACCATGTTTTTACCTGCCTACTTTTCCATCAGATGGCATGTGGTGGCAACATTCACTGTATTTTTGTCTCACTTTGAAGAAACTCAGAAAAGAACACTTCCAGAACCTCTTCAGAAAGTGACAAGAACAATGTGAGGGGGAATATTTCGATGGGAATTAATAGCACTGTGTCTTTTACTATAATAATTTTTACAGTTCAACTGCTTACCATATTTTAAAAAATTTATTAGTACATGTTTGCAATTCTAGTAGTTTACAATCATCTTGGGGAGTAGTCACATGTACAAATTACAGCTTTTTTTTCGACCTCCCTTCCCCTTCCCACCCCCCTCCTCTGATTCCCTTATCTCCTTTTACATACTTGCTGATATTCATCTTAGCTCATGTTATGGCATATGTTTACATTGATTGGAGTTATTAGGATCCTGTACATGGTACATCTTTAGTCCTCTAGCTTCCCCTTCCTCTCCTTAGCCCTCATCCTTGTTTCCTTAGACCATTTCCCTATTGGGTGAGAATCTGTCCCTCTGTCCATTTCTACCCATCCTTTATCATTTTCTTTGCTTGTGTATTTCTTCACACAAATGAGCGATACCATACAATATTTAAGCTTGTGTGTCTGATTTATTTCACTCAGTATTACATTTTCCAGGTGCATCCATTTTTCTACAAATCCCTCAAATTTGTCATTCTTTATGGCAGAGAAGTATTCCATTATATATAGATACCACATTTTGTTTATCCAATCATCTGTTGATGGGTATAAAGGCTGTTTCCAGGATTTAGCTATTGTGAACTGTGCTGCTGTAAACATTGGCATGCACGTATCACTGTAGTATGATGACGTAAGCTCTTTCTGGAAGATACCTAGCAGAGGAATAGCAGGGTCATATGGAATTTCTAATTTCAGTTCTTTGAGAAATCTCCATACTGATTTCCATAGTGGTTTGTATTCCCACTAACAATGAAGGAGGGTTCCTTTTTTGCCACAGCCACGCCAGTATTTGTTATTGTTTGATTTCCTAATGATTGCCATTCTTTCTGGAGTAAAATGGAATCTAAGTGTTTTAACTTGCATTTCTCTAATGCCTAGAGGTGTTGGACATTTGTATTTCCTTCTCTGTGAAGTGTCTGTTCATTTCTCTAGCCCATTTCTTGACTGGGTCTTTAATTTTAGGTGATTTAATTTCTTTGAGTTCTTGTATTCTAGATATTAGTCTTCTGTCTGAGGAGTAGCTGGCAATTTTTTTTTTCCCATCCTGTAGGTTTTCTTTTCACTCTGCTGATTGATTCTTTTGCTGTACAGCAGCTTTTTAGTTTGACAATCCCATTTGTTGAGTCTTGCTGCTCTTTCTTGCACAATACAAGTTCTGTTTGGAAAATCCTTTCCTACACCTTTGTTTTCAAGTGTTTTATCTATTTTGTCTTCCAGAAGGCTTAATGTTTCTGATTTAATGTTTAGATCTTTGATCCATTTTGATTTTAATTTAGTACATAGTGAGAGATAGGGGTCTAGTTTCATTGTTCTATAAACAGATAATCAGTTTTCCCAACACCACTTATTGAATAGGCTATCTTTCCTCCAATGTACGCTTTTGGACCCTTTGTCAAAGGTCAAGTAATTGAATACATCCAGGGAGGTTTCTGTATCCTCTATTCTGTTCCATTGATCCATGTGTCTGTTTTTGTTCCATGCCATTTTTATCACTGCTGATATGTAGTAAAGCTTGAAGTCTGATGCTGCTATGCCACCTGCTCTGCTCTTACTGCCCGAAATTACATTTGCTATTCGGGAGTCTCCTCTGCTTCCATATGAATTTTAGGATTGTTTTTCTAGATCTGTAAAGTAAGCTGTTGATGTTTTGATTGCATTGAATCTGTATAACAGTTTTGAAAGTATGGCCATGTTGACAATATTGGTTCTGCCTATTCAGGAGCAAGGGACGTCTTTCCATTTTCTGATGTCTTCTTCAATCTTCTTCTTCTTTGTGGTTTTTGACCTTTCTCCTGTTTACATGATATAATACATTTATAGACTTATGTACATTGAACCATCCTTGTATCTCTGGGATGAAATCTACTTGATCACAGTATGCGATCTTTTTGATAATGCACTGCATTCTACTTGCTAATATCTTGTTGAGAATTTTTGAATCTGGGTTCATTAAAGAGATTGGTCTATAGTTTTCTTTTTTAGTTGGGTCTTTATCTGGTTTTGGGATCAGAGTGATAGTGGCTTCCATAAATTAATTTGGGAGCACTCTATCCCTTTCAATTTCTTTGAAGATCTTGAAGAATATTGGTGATATAACATCCTTAATGGTTTTATAGAATTAAGCCATGAATCCATCGGGTCCTGGCTTTTTTTAGTTGGTAGATTCTTTATTACTGAGTCAATTTTGTTGCTTGTTATTGGCCTTTTAATCATATTTATGTCTTCTTGGGTTAGTTTTTGTAGTTCGTATGTGTCTAGGAATCTGTCCATTTCTTCAAGATTTGCTAATTTGTTGGAACATAATTTTTCAAAGTAGTTACTATCTTCTGGATTTCTCTCTCTTGATTAGTCGTGTTAAGGGCTTGTCTATTTTATTTATTTTTTTCAAAGAACCAGCTCTTTCATTCGTTGATTTTTTAAACAGTATTTTTAGTCTCAATTTCGTTGATTTCCACTTTCATCTTTATAGTTTCCCTCCTTAATTTTGGTTTGGAGCTGGTTTGTTGTTGTTTCTCTAGCATCTTTTTTTTTTTTTTGTGGTGCCAGGGATCGAACTCAGGCCCTTGTGCTTGCAAGGCAAGCACTCTAATCACTGAGCTAAATCCCCAGCCCTCTCTAGCATCTTAAGGTTTCTCATAAGGTTATTTATTTGGGCCTGCTCTGTTTTCCTAATGTGAGCATTCTATTTGCAATATTTGCAATCTATTTTCCCCCTAGAACTGCTTTCATGGTGTCCTAGGGGTTGTGTTGAGTTGCACGGTCTCTGTCATTAACTTCCAGAAATTTTTAAATTTCTTCTTTGATTTCTTCTGTGTCCCATTGGTTTTTCAGGAGTATGTTGCTAATTTTCCAGGTTTTGCCTTTTCTAAAATTACTTCTGTTGTTGATTTCTACTTTAATTGCATGGTAGTCAGATAGTATGTATGGGGTGATTTCAATTCTTTTATATTTACTTAAGCAGGCTTTGTGGACTAGTATGTGATCTATTTTGGAAAAAGTACCATGTGCTGCTGAAAAGAATGTATACTCTGTTGTACAGGGGTGGAGTACTTTCTATATATCTATTAAGTCTATATGTTCAAAGGTGTGGTTCAGTCCTGAAATTTCTTTATTGGTTTTTTGTTTAGTTGACCTTTTTTTTGTGAAAGGGGGGGTGTTAAAAATCCCCTACTATGTGCAAGGCCCTGAGTTCAATCCCCAGCACCCAAAAAAAAAAATCCCCTACTATGATTGTGTTGATGTTTATTTGAGTCTTTAATTTCAGCAGTTTTTGTTTTATGAAGATAAATGCCCCAGTATTTGCTTCACATATGTTTATCAATGTTGTCTCTTCTTGTTGGATTGTTCCTTTAACTAGTATGTAATGACCTTTGTCTCTTTGAATTCATTTTAACTTGAAGTTTACCATGTCTGATATTAGAATCACTATTCTTGCTTGTTTGGGGGATGCTGGTGCACAGATGTTGTTTTCCATCCTTTAATTTTTAGCCTATGAATATCTGTTTGGACTCTTGAATGCAACACATTGTTGGATTCTGTTTTTTGATCCAGCCTGCTAGTCTGTGTCTTTTGACTGGAGAGTTGAGACAATTAACATTGAGTGATATTAATGAGTCATGTTGATTATTTACTATCGTTACCTTCTTCATCTGTTGGTTAGTCATTTCTTTTTCTTTTCCTGGTGTTTTTGCTGTTTATCCACTGACTTCACCAGTTTCCTCTGTGTTTTCAGCTGTGTCCAATCCATTCTGTGGAGAATATTCTTGAGTATTTCCTCTAGAGCTGATTTAGCACTCATATCTTCTGAGCTGGTCTTTTTCATGGAAATACCTTATTTCTCAATCTATTTTGAAGGACAGCTTTGCTGGGTAAGTCAATCTGAGTTGGAAGTTTTTTGTTCCTAGGGCTTGAAATACTTCACTCCAATCTCTTCTGGCCTTCAGAGTTTGTGCTGAGAGATCTGCTGCGATTCTAATTGGTTTACCTTTATATATGAGTTTTTGTTTTTCTCTGGCTGCCTTTAAAATTTTGGTTTTTTGCTGGATATCTGCAAATTTAATGAGAATATGCCTTGGTGAACTTCTTTCATCATAATTGTTTAGAGTTCTCTAAGCACTGCATACTTCTATTTTAAAATCTTTTCTTATAAATAATAATAATTTAAGCCAGACATACAGGGAAAACCTCCAATCACTGACCCTTGCTAAAAATCCTAAGGGCCAGCTAGTTACAAATGTTATTAGAGCATATCTAGTATGAGTCCATACCCAGTCTACCTTTCCACCTGTTGCTCACACATGTCTTTAATCTTTTGGTAAAACTTTCTGTTTTTCTTTGCCTAGAGGCTGCCATACCTCCAGTGGTCATACAGATGAAACCTGCCATAAAGCTGCCAGACATCTTCTACCTAGGCCCGTCAGACAAAACCTCCCTGCTAAAGATTCCTCCTATCCACTGTGCCCCAACTACGACCCCATTCAGCTTGAAGAAGCCAGCTTGAAGAAGCCAGTTCAGTCTTCGCCCAGTTCCCCAACAGAAGTTGGATATTTTTTCTCAGAGGGGGGAATGTAGGGACAGGGGTCCCCGTAGGTAGGGAAAAGATAGGGTAAAGGCCTCCTCAGACTTTAAACATAAAAGCAACTACATTCCAACGGTTAAGGAGATAAAGGCAAAGAGACTAATTCCTGAAGGCCCCAGGTAATCTGATAAACATACCGAAAACAAACTCCCTTTTGACTCTTACATCTGCATTAACTAGCCCTAAGGCGCCCACCCATAGGTTTGCCCTCTGCCAAAAGACAAAGGTCACAGAGCTGAGGGAAATCAAGGCAGAGGTGACAGACAAGCCCAAGAGCCAATCAGATTCCAAGGGCTGACCTAAGGGAAAAACCTCAATAAAAAGGGGCTACAACGAAGGGCCCACGAGTATTTCCCGTTTGAATGCTCCCTACTCGTCGAGTAGCTATCTATCATCTCCTGTTCCCCCTTTTTTCACCACTTTTAAATAAATTGTCCTCTAAATAAATTGTCTTCTCTTAATTTAAAAAAAAAAATCTTTTCTTAAATTTGGGAAGTTTTCTCCCGTAATTTCTGTAAGTATTTTGGTGACTTCATCTCTGCAATCTTCTACATTTTCTCTAACTCAGATTGGGCTTATATTGTTCTTATTGTCATCTAGTAGCTGGTGGATAATCATCTCTTGTGTTCTTATTTTCCTTTTGGCTTCTTTGAGATCTTTATTGTACTTCACTATTTTATCCTCAATATTACACCCTGTCTCCACATTGGTAGTTTCTGGAATATACATATTCTATACTGTTTTTAATTCAGATGTTTCTGTCTGACATCTTGTGGAGGATTCCAAATCCTGTTGAATCTGTCGTTCAAAATTTTGGACTGTTTTGGTTAGCTCACCCAGTTTTTTACTTATTTCCCTGAAATTCACTGCGGGCATATTGAATGTAATTGCTGCACACTTTTGGTTCATTTCCTCTTTGATTTCATCTATTTTCTTCATCCCTTCTATGAACTTTTCACAGATTTCTGTTATCTGGTAGTTATTTTCTTCTCCCTTTGTAACCCCTTTCTCTGTCTTTAGGGAATTGGAGGAAGGCTAGAAGATCTTCTATTTCCTTGTTTCCCCATTCTCCTACTTGCATCCGTATTTATTTCTTTAGCTGTCTATCTAAATATGTATCTTTTTTTTTTTTTTTTTGGTGCCGGGGATCGAACTCGGGGCCTGTGCTTGCAAGGCAAGCACTCTAATCACTGAGCTAAATCCCCAGCCCCATCTTTTTAAAAATTATATGTGTTCTCTCTTTTTCTCCTCCTTTTTTTTGGAGGGAGAATTATTAAAGGTTGGGGACTAGAGAAGTAAGGATGGTATGTGGTTATATGGAGGTTTTAGTAGGATGTTGCCTCTCCATGAATAACTATCAGCTCTGTATGTCCAGTTCAAGCATTTACTCCTTCTGTTTTCTAAGTGGTTTTGATTCCTATACAATCAATTCAACTACATCAGTAACAGGCTAGTAATAGATTCCATTTCAGTGGAATCTATCAGAGCTGGTTGAGAAATAACACACCTTAAGCTCATGTTTTGCATCTCCTTTTAGCAGTGGGAACACAGCACCAGCATGAGCCTCTGATCCTGGGTAACAGGCTGAATCTGGTGCCTCTTGCAGGTCCTGGGACTATGACCACCAGTCCCTGCCTTTCAGTGGGACTTGCCCCAATCTGCTCTCCAACTGCCAATAGTCTCCAATGACTATCTTTCCCTCAACAACTCTGGAACCTGGGCATTTTGAAGGTACCAGGAGGCTGCTCTGGGATTGAAGTTCAAACTCCCAGTCCTTTCCCACAATGTCTTCCCTGCCCATGCCTACACTTAGTGGCTGTGTCCTGGGGCACTTGTAATGTAGAGACTCATCACCTGTTACCACTGGAAGGCCACCCAGAAGTCAGATACTTGCATTCTTCCCACTGTCTCCAACTCCAAACTTTAGACACGTTGTCCTGCAGGAGCCAAACTCCTGGAACTCACTGCTCCACCATCGTGTCCTCTCTCCTCTCTTTCTTCTTGATGTTCTCTGAGTCTCTCTGATGTGGCTCTTCCTTTATTCAGCCATGTTGGATCTTCCCACTCATTCCTTCTCAACGGATCTTTCCTCAGCTTCTTCGATGTGACTCTTCCTCTAGTCAGTCATATTGAATCTCCTATTCCAGACTTTTGCCTTGTCCAGGAACAGGTCTGTTGTTTGATTGACACTTCTGCTGTCCTGTGCAACAGGGAAACAGGGCAGAACCAGTTCAGAGTTGGCGATGGCTGAGCCTAGGTGTGGATTCCATAGCTGTGGAGTTGGTCAGGGTCCAGCCTGTGGGGTTGAGTCTTCCTCATTATATTTTTATTATCTGGAAAATAATACTCACTGGTTTGCATTTTCTTGATTTCAAGTAAGATGAAAATCCATTCATGTATTCAGTAGGCACTCAGTTTTCCTCATCTGTGAATCTTCCATGCAAAGCCTTTGTTCGCCTTCTGCTGGGCTATTGCTTTGCATAATTACACTGCAGTGATAGTGACACAGGTATCAGAAAGTTCTGTTCCTTAAAAGTGATACTGAACATTAGCAGCCACTAGGACATGTCAGTGCATTCTATCTAGGTGTCCCATTCATTCCAGAATGGAATCTTTGAGATACATGGCTGTCTAGGCACATGACAACATTTCTATGATTCACATGGTTGGTAACTGTCCAAAGCATTGTCCCTTTGGTTAAGAGCTAATACATAAGAGTTTCTCCTCACTATTTTGCCAGTTCAACAATTACAGAGGAATTACACAGAAATGATTTTTGTAGTAACTCTTCAGACAGCCAAAAGCCTGTCTTTTTGGAAATCCTGAATACTTTTCTTAGCTTGTTGTTGTTGCCTTTGTTTTATTAAGACAGAAACCCATGGTTACATGAGAAAATTACTTCCTCATGGGCCCTCATCTAGATTTCTTACCAAATTTGACAACTAAAAGATTTCATATCTGTTAACTAATCCCAACTTCATGTCTTATTATTCAAGTCTTTCCAGAGCAACAGAACATATTCTTAGAAATGTGTTCAGCATAAGGTATTAGTTCACTTAGCTGTAGAGCCTGAGAGACCCCACAATCTGCAGTCTGCAACTGGAGTCCCAGAATATCAGTAGTGTTTTGGAAGCCTGATACTAGGCTGGTGATATAGATTCAGCCAATTCTAAAGGCCCAAGAACCAGCAAAGCTGGAGGAGAAAAATCAATGTCTTCAGCCCAGCAGTCAGAGAGAAAAACGGATCCTTCTGTAATTTTACTCTACTCACATCCTGAACAGATTGGATGTACTCTTTCACACTGGGAACATCTGCCTGCATTACTCAGGCCACTGACTTAAATGAGAAACATTCTCACAGGCACACCTAGAAATAACGTAGAATCAAATATCTGAGGTTCTGTGTCCCAGTTCAGTTGAATCACAGAAGTAACCATCACTGTGTTAGCTCCACCCACCTCCTGACATCTCCCTTCTTCCTTGTGGACACCAGGGCACTGCTGTGCAGGCCTGGCTGTCTGAACCACCTATATGCCGGTGACCCTCAAAGCTTGGTTTTATCCTAAGCCACACCGTTCTAACATTTCATTTCCTACCAGAGAAGTTGTCATTTTCTTCAGTGAAGCTGGATTTCAATGATAAGGAAATAGAAAAGTTCAATATGACATAGAACAATATTTGTGAGATGAGTTAGTTCAAACATCAATTAAAATATTGGTCACTTATTAAGTTAAAGACACATATAAACATATAAAAATGCATAACCTAACATAGGCCTATTTTATGCTAAATGTTTTTTGTACCTTTAAACGTTATTTCTTAGTTCATTGAAAAGAAAGCTTTGGGCCGGGGATTTAGCTCAGCGGTTAGAGTGCTTGCCTTGCAAGCATAAGGCCCTGTGTTCGATCCCCGGCACCAAAAAAAAAAAAAAAAAAAAGAAAGCTTTGTGCTATTATCCACTTGTTTGCTTTTTGTGAGACAGAATTTTTTTGTCTATGTTTTGCACTCTACTTTCAAGTTAGTGCAGTGTATTAGCTATCATTACTGTCTTATTATTTTGTTATGAAATTTTGTTTTCATTGAATACAAATTATTAAAAAATAAAAAATAAAGTTATCCTCACAACCTTTTGAAGTGATTATTATTTTCTCCCCCCTCAGTCCCTCTGTTTAAACCACCCTATGCTCCTGTCGAAATTGTCCCCACTTGTTGGGTCTTTACTATCAGGAATTGAGCTGAATCTCATCTAACTCTTAAAATGACCCTTTGAGGAAGTTAGTATTAGTTCTTCCATTTTGGAGATAAGGAAATACAAGCAGAGAAGAGCAACATGTGCAATGCTAATCTGTGGAAAACATTTCACTGTCTTGGGACCCTGTTACTTAACTATTCCATTCTCTACCTGCCACATCTTACCTAGGCTGTGCTCGATTGCCACAAAGAGCTGAAATCTCATTCCCTGGGAAAGCAGAGTCAGACTGTCTGAGATTTAAAAACACCTTCACCTGGGAAAGAAACCTCAAATTAGGATGCCAAATGGGAGTGGGTGAGGGACTGACCGGCCATTGGCAGAGGTACAATGGACCCCAGCAGACTCCCTGAAGAAGCCTGTCCATGGTGGTTGGCATGAGAGGGCATATGCAGTCTTATTCCCCTCCTGGGGGAATACATTCGTTGTTATTAGCTTTTAGAACAAATAGGAAAGACAAAAATACATATTTGAATCAAAATTAGCAAGACCTTTCCAGCCAAGCTGCCTCCAGTAACATACTTTCTAAGCAGGAGTCACAATATTTCTGGGGGGAGAATTCACAGAAGAATTTTGAGATAGGATGACATTTAGGGACCAGATAGCATTTCAATTTTCTTTTAAGTCTGAAAAATAGATTCTGTACCTTTAAAAAGCAGAATACATACTTAGAAAAGGAAAAAAATGAAGAAGTTGGTTACCGGCATCAGTTGCACATTAGACTTTTCATGATGCCGACAAACTGCCAACAAATACATTACTATATTACTATATTAAATATTAGTATTAACTATATTAATATTTACTAGTATTAAATATTAGTAACTTGTTGAATACAATTAAATAAAATAAAACCCAGATGTAGTTACCGTCATAGATGAAGTAGTATAATAGATGCTTGCTGTCTGTATTTTTGAGGTAAAATTATGTTGAGTGTGGATTAATTAGGAGATCATAGGGGACCTTGAACTGGTAAATTTGTATAATTGATGAAATTAACTTTAGGAAGTGGAAATACTAATTCTAATAAGAATCTGCCATTCCAACAAGAAATGTGTGTACAGAACACTCTCAAAACCTAAGACATGGCAAGCAGCAGTCTCAAAATGCAGTCCTCAGAATCTGGTGGCTTTTTTGAGTTCTGTACAAAACTCAAAAATTATTTACCTTTCTAGAGCCAATGGCTTGTAAGAGTGCAGATTTAATACAGGACATTTATAAGTTACAACATTCACCCATAAGCCAAATGCAGAAAGAATACAGAATGCCTACCTATGCACTGGAGACCCAAAAGATCCAATCAAGGGCTGGGAGCACATGGCACGGTCCTGTGTACATCTGTGTCTACAGATGATGGCTGAAGAAATATTTACTGGAACCAGGATATGATGTTTGCAGCAGATATGAAGACCAGAGCTCGCCCAAAGCAATAGCAGCCATCCTCAACAACAGCAAGGCCCCAAGCTCCTTCCTAGATGAGAACAGCCTAGTTCCTTTCAGGAGAACCAGCCACAGCAGAGCTTCTCCTGCAAACAGCCCACAACTATCCTCTGCTCCCGTTCTCCTTTATGTCGTATTGGCAACAATCTTCATGTGGATCTTCTATGCCCAGAACCATATCAGCTTGGTCCAGCTGGGCATTCTGCCTCAAACTGACCACAATAATAAGTCCACCGCAGTGACTTAAAAATTCCCTGACTTTCCTGCATACAGAGTTTAATACCCTGCTGATGAAGACCACTGCCCTCTGTTGAAAGTAAAAATTATCTTCACCCACTCTGCATACTCATTTCTAGTTGGAACAGCCTTTATTTCCTCTACCTCACCCCCACTCACAGCGTAAAAGAAACGGGAAAGGGAAGGGAAACAGCAGCTTTGAAATAGTCTCAGGGAGAAAACAAATGGGCAGCTGCAACTTCTGGGGAGGAGGCCAGAAAAAAAAAATCAAGCTGCTGATTAAGAGAGCTGAGATGTGATGTGAAGAGGATGGACAGACAGGAGCAATGCCCGCTTGAACGATAGATGGGGTGGGGCAGAGAAAGAGTAAGAGAAGGAGGGAGAGAGAGAGAAAGTGAGAGGGAGGGAAGGAGGGAGAGAGAGGTCTTTGTCCATTTCCTCTTAAAATTAAGCAGAGGATAGAAGTGTCTCAGGGAAAATAGCACAGTTCAAGATCACAATAGGGACAAAAGACAAACAAATTCTTGGGCTCTTAACTTGTTACTCATTATATTCATGATTTATGTTTTTCTCCTAGACAAATGGGGATTTAAAAGAAGTTTTTGCTAAAAGCTGTTTGGTTAGGCCTCCAAATGCCCAACAGGTAACTAAAAACAGAACAAAGTTTGACCTTCATTTTGGATCCTTTACTTTAAAACTTTGGAGGAGGCTGTGTGTGGTGGCACGTGCCTGTAATCCCAGCACTCGGGAGGCTGAGGCAGGAGGATCACAGAAAATTTGAGGCCAACCTGGGCTATGTAGTGAGTTCAGGGCAGGCTGAACTACATAGCGAGACCCTGTGTCAAACAAAACAAAACAAAACAAAACTCCCAAAGAACCTCAGAGTAGGTTTGTCAATCACTTAGAATAAATCAGCAGAACACAGTTTATCAGCCCTAAACTTCCCTAATCTGTCGCATTCCTTTCAGGAGGACTTCCGGGTCATCTGATTACCAGATCCTACAACCTCCAGGCCCAGACCCCCCTCTGGAGCTGCTCAGAAGTGCTCAGCCACTGTCATAAACCTTCGATTATGGACTCTGGGGAAAGCAGAGCTGCGTATGACGGAAGCCGCCACACACAAATACGGTCCTTTCTTGGGGCTGGGATTGCCCCGAAGACATGAGGGTCCCAGCAGAGCTGCAGCAGCAGTCTGAGGTCCCGACCAACAGAACCCCTGCCCGGCCCTTTTCCTGTCCCGGAGCTGGCTGACCCTGCTTGGCCCTGCCCTCTCCTGCTCCTCCCCAAGCCAGAGTCCCTTCCCTAGCTTCTCTCTTACCCTCCAGTGAAGCCCTTTCTCTGCAAATTTGTGCTTCCATTTTCATTTCCATCGTCACTAAAAGCAAGGACTCATGCTAGCTGGTGACAAAACTTTGACGGGCTTGGCTTAAAAATTGTCAGAGGAACTTTGATTCGTGAACTCGCCCTGCCATAGGATGGAGGCCCCTTGGCTGGGAAAGGCCGAAGGTGGCTCGGATTTCAGCGGGTGCCAGTTGTGAGCGCCTGTTTTGGTCCCAGCTGCTCCTTGGGCTCCAGCGCCTGGAGGTTTCCTTCTGCTGTGGAGCCACCTGGCACTGCAGGCAGGACGGGGAAGAGCCAGTCCAAGGATTCTCAGAGCAGTTCCCAGAGGGGCCTTTGACCCGACCTCCGACCAGCTGAGGGCAGAGCAAGTTTCCTCCAGCCACAGTGATGCCGGCGGGGGGGTCTCAGGGGTGTCTGGTGTCTTCTGCCCCTCCAGGGCCCAACACCAGAGCTAGAATAGAGCCCCAATCCTGCCACGCGTGGCGGGGTCAGGAGACACCAGGCCTCAGAGCTTTTCTCCATCTTTCTCCCTCCCAAACTTACCTACACCCACATCTGGCACATTTTCTAATGTATCTAATCCTTGTCTGTTATTAAATGGAATTAAATTGGGAGAAATAAGCGAAGCTACCGGTAGGTAGAAAGGAGACAGGGAAACTGGCTTTAAGAGGCGATCAGTGTTATCCAGTGTCTGTCTGTACCTTTGCTCCCTGGTTTGTTTATGTTTTTCTTCCAGACCTATTGTCACGAGTGAGCTACTCCACTAACACAGATGGACACGTTCGTGTCTTTGTACAGTGTCAGGACTTACGAATAACAGTAAATTCACAAGCTATATCAGTTTTGTCAGCCACATCATGCTGAGTACTCAGGGTTCACTCGGGAGTCAAGTAAACGGGGCAATCACAAGTTTTCTTATTCCAACCTTCATCGCTAATGTCTGACCCTCAAGTCGCACACCACACTTCCCACAGTGATGGACAAGTTCCATCGTGGCTAAGAGGGTCAGCGGGGCCCGCAGCATTCAGGGAGGAAGCAGAGAGGAAGGCCGTCATCGTGGGTGACCACATGAGATCACAGCGCAAGCCGAGCTTCTCCCAGGAGGCCGGCGCCTCAGCCAGGGCGCGGAGCGGGAGTCCAGACGGCAGGCAGCTGAGCAGGGAGACTGGCTGAGGTGGCCCCAGAGAGCTGGAGCTCCCAGCCCCTCGACCTTGTGACATGCGCCCCGGAGCTGACAGGTCGGCGTGGCACTGCGCCCCCTCTGGGTGTCCCTCCTTTTCTAAGACCCAGCGGTGGGGTGACGTCAGCTGCTAAGCTCCCGGGCCTGGTTTTCTCTGACATGACTTCGATGTCCCGTGTTCATGTGTCCTTGATGTAATTTGATGAAGTTTACAGGTGGCAATTTTCACTAGCAACATTAATTTATCAGTTTGTGCTTTATGATTGTGCTGTGCAGCTATTATTGTTTTTTTTCCCCTCATTTTGGTGTGTCCAGCACCTGGTGGTGATCTGTCCGCACAGACGAGTTAACGAGCGGGTCAGCATTCGCTCTCAGGATGGAGAGAGCGCTGTTTTATGAAACGGAGCTGCTGGCTGTGCTGTGCTGTAATCTCAGCATTCTGGGAGGCTGAAGCAGGAGAACTGACAGCTCAAGCCCAGCCTGGGCGGCTTAGTGACTTAGTGAGAGCCTGTCTGAAAATAAAAACAAGCTGGGGATGTAGCTGAGAGCGATGGTCCTGGGTTCAATCTCGAGTACTGCAAAAAAATAAAACTAAATAAAAGAAAAAGTAAAAATAAAAAGTGTCACTCAGGGCAAAGCAGAGCCTGAAAGTTACTGTTCCACACAATGTGGAGTCACTCACTGCAGCACACAGCTTGCTCTACACACCCACCACTCTCGAATCCCCCAAATCTTAAAAATATTGGAAGTCCACCAAAGAACCTAGTTGATAAAGAGCCACAGCTTGACTGTAAGAGAAAGAGACAGATGCAAATGATTCAAAGAATGTTTTAAGGCTAAACGTCTCAGACCATCCGTCTTAACAGATACCTCCAGGACCATATATCCAACATCCTGCCCCAGACCATAGCGCAGCTCTCTCTCCTAGACCCCACGCTCTTTTCTCTCCTAGCGTGAGCTCCTTTAATTTTACATGCGAAATCAGCCTGTGTCTCCACAGACACGTCCTGACGTTCTTTTCTGCTATGAGAAAGGAGTCAAGGACCTGCTCAGGCCAAGCTGAAGTTCCCGACTCCTTTTGGGGGGCTGCTGGGGATCGAACTCAGGACTTTGTGGCTGCTAGGCAAGCGCTCTACCACTGAGCTGAATCCCCAGCCCCCTTCCCAACTCCTTTTCAGGGGGACACCTTCGCACCCCGTCCAGTGAAAAACCAACACTTTTCATTTCTCAGCGGAAAACACATGCATCAGAGGAGTTAGTGCTACGATACGAGCGAAGTAAACCTTTTCTGCCTTATGCTGGGGAGCTGCTCCTGACTCAGGGACCATCTGGGCTGGTCTTCCACAGGTGTCCCCACTGAGCCCCGGGGGACTCGGGAGTGTAGATGTGGAAACCACAGACTGTGGGCATGAAGAGGAAAACCCAGGACACCCCTTCCACAAAAGCCAGGGGCTTGATTCTGTTTCCGTACATATAGGAATTTGTATTTCATCAAAACTACTAATTTCTTTGCCTGGGTAAAACGTTTCTGTAAGTTCCCACGTGGATGTGAACTGTTTTGTTGATCAGCCTGTCCAAAGGTCCAGTAGGGGCTATAAGGGGTGACAAATGTTCTGTAAAATGTAACTCCTGTGCTTGTAAGTGTCCCCTCTGAGCTCCCAGTGCCCTGTAACTGTGCTATGTAACTTTCCCAGTAGCCCCCCTGCTATGTAACCTTCCTGGAGACCCCTGTACTCCCGCCTTATGCAAATACCCACAACCCATGAACCAATTAGCAGCTGCCAGCAGGGCAGCCACTGACTCTATAAAAGGAGAAGCAGCTCTGATCTCAGGGCTTCAGATTCTTTGGGCGAATAGCCTGTCTGGGGATGCTGGCTTGATAAACTGTGTTCTCCAGCTCTCCGAGTGCGGGGCTTGGTTTCTCCACAGTGAGCTTCTGCTGCGACCCTCCCCACCGCGAGCCCAGGTCACTGCCACGTGCCAGTCCAGTGTCCGGAGATGCTGCCCCACACCTGCCAAGCCCACCAGGGCCGTGCCAGGTGTTCCAGGGGGACGTACCCCACACGGGTACATGAGTCAACCCTGGCAGAAGCCATGGAGGGCTGATGTCCTGAAGTCAGTTTCACTGAGCCAACACAGATGGAGACTAGAGAACAATAAACCCAGATTCACCCATCACCTAATTTCAGCTCTTATCGGCTGGGGGCCTCTTCTGCCTGCTTCCTTCTTGCCCTCCCAGTGGGCTCAATCAGCTATTTTGTGACCTCCTTCCCGGCACATTCCTGGCCCTCACCCCACTTCCTGACTCGTGGGGACCACACGCTGCCTTCCTGGCCTTGTGTGCAGCTCAGATGTGTGGGTGGTGTATGGCACGTTAATCTTCTTGGGGGTTCCTGATTATAACTCTTACAACAGGGCTAATTGTACCCATCAGCGTTTCCTCACACCATCGAGGAGAGGAGAGCTAACAGATGAATGATGTGCATTGCTGACAGGGTAGATGGTACTGAAATCAGCCACGATTGTCTGCGTCACGTGGGGCTGGGGAGCGAGCCCCCCGTGGGCCAAACGCCCCAGAAGCAGACATCCGGGGGCCAGCATTTCCCTGGAACTGGGGACCATGTATCTGCCTCGGGCTGTGCCCCGTCCTTGGAAGGCCCCGCAAGGACACAGGGATGCTTTCCCATGTCACTTGGTGTTTTTAAAAAGAGCTGGTATTCTATGCAGCGCCAGAATGACTCTGGGCTCAACTGTTCCAGCATGACACAACCACGGTGGCTGGGCCTGCTGGCTGCCTGCGGCACTGCCTGTGTCCCCAGCCTTCGTGTGTCCCCGCTGCCGGGAACACACGGACAGGCCATACAGGGGCTCAGCAGGATGAAGCGGCTCTGCTGGGAGCTGTCGGGACCTCTGGACTCTCGCCTGCACCTCGCCAGCCCAGAGGCTCAGCACAGCGCCCCGTGAGCCCAGACTGGTGTGGTCATCCCTGGAGCTGTTCCTACAAACGTCGGCTCTGGGGACTGGACGTGGGGTGCTCACCAGCGGTCACCTGCCCTGCCACAGAGGCATTTGTGGAGGCCGCTGTGGCCAGACACAGGTCTACTGGTCTGTTTTGGGAGGAGGCCCTCATTTGTCGCAGGAAGAGCTAAAGCAGCGGGAGGACCCATGTCAGTCCCGGCCGGCCTGACCCCTCTGAGCCGCCCTGAGTGCTGCCCTCCTGGGGCCCCGCCTCAGCCTCCTGCTTGGCCATCCTTGACGACCGCCTGTGGCTCGGCTAAACCTGGATGGCAGACACGGGGCAGCCAGCAGCAGGAGAGGGCGCAGGGGTGTGGCGACCCATTTCCACGGCAGTGTGAGTGTATCTCAGAAGCTGCGGAAACCACAGGCGAGCTGAGACGCGGATGCCGCACGTCATCCATCCCCGAAGGCAGCCTCAGCCGACGCCTGGCGCTCGGTCCTCTCACCCTGGAGAGCACACGACAGCAGGCACCAGCACGTGTGCACAGTAGGGCCACACCAGGCTGGGGCCCGGGATCCGGCGCCTGCCTCTGGGGGCCTTGGAGGTTGCACTTGTCAGCAAGTCATGTGTGCACACGTGGGTACATCCGACACACACGTGTCCACACATCATCCACACACATGTGAGCATACACACGTACACATGGCACACATACATGTACGTGTGTGTGCACACACAGGCATATGCCGCATGCACACATCTGGTACACTCCCACACGAGGCGCATTCACACCTGGCCTGTCGGGCTGGGGCAGCTGGCCGTGGAGTGGCCCAGCAGAGGGAAGGAGCATGCTGGGAGCCTCAGTCCCCTGCTGGGTCTCTGTGGAAGGAGGCCTGGGCCATGCAGATTTGGAGCATATGATGCACGAGCTCCTGCAGAGCCTGGAACAACCACTGGGGGGGGGCCACTGACAAACATTAAATTGTGACTGAATCAGATCGGGCACCCTGCTCTCCCCAGCCAGGTCCCTGAGGTCCTGAGACACAAGGCACCTGCCCCCGGCTCCGGGTCCCACAGTCTTCCCTGACCAAAGGTCTGCGAGCTGGGTCCTTCCTGTCTCTCTGGGTCTCAGTTCCTCGGCCTGTGGCTCTCAGCACAGGGGTCCCGGCGCCTGAGGCCGTCACGGCTACTTTCCTGGGTGCAGCTCCTGTCTGGCTGTCCCCTCTAGAGAGAGGAGGGCGGCGTCCACACACAGGAGCAGGGTTCTGGATGGTGAGCAAAGAGGAGGTGCCGGCTGTGACGGATGGTGGCCCCTCGTGTGTCCCCCAGCTGGTGCTGGTGAGAGGGGACCCTGGTGAGCACCAGGATCTTCAGGGCTCCCACGGGGCTGTCATGGCCCCACGCCGCCAAGCCTCCCTGCTTGCACAGTGCATACAACTTTGGTTTTGCTCTTAATTCAAAATGAATGGGTGAAACTGGAATCAATATTAAAAGCTGGTTTTCTGGTTTTTTTGGTGCTGGGATCGAACTCAGGGCCTTGCGCTTGCTAGACAAGCACTCTAACCACTGAGCTAAATCACCAGCCCCTACAAGCTGTTTTTTATCCCAAAAAATGTGTTATTCACAATGTGCAGTCCCTTCCTTCAGATAATAGAGGCAAGGGGACCATCTCTGAGGGCACCACTGTGTGATGTGGCTCTGATGGGTCCAGAATGTTTAAGCCTTTTTTTTTTTTTTTCCTTTGGTGCTGGTAATTGAACTCAGGGCTTTATGCTTAGAAGGCAAGCTCTCTAACCACTGAGCTAAATCCCCAGCCCCAGAATGTTTAATTCTTGACTTTCTCTCTTTAGCTTCTCTTCGGCTTTGTAAGTTGGTGCCATTTTGCAGGGTGATGGGAGGAAGGCAAAATTTGAGCACAGGGCACAGCTTTGTTCTTTACGTTCAGTTCGTTTGAGGAGGGGTCTCCAGCTGACAAGACTGCAGGGCCACAGAGCCCAGTCAGCTAACCACGGAGGCCAAACCTTTGAAAGTGGGGAAACTCTCTCAAACCCACTGGACTCAGGGCACAAAAGTCAGGGCAGTGGCCTGGCACCGGTGGTGATGACAGTGGGGGCAACAGCTGCAATCCAACCTCCTCCCTCAGCTGGTGAGGCCCAGGGCAGCCCCACCAGGGTCTGCTGCTGAGCAGGGGACATGTAAGGTCCTGGAAGCTGCTGCTTACCACTGGGGTTTGGTTTGTGTCCCGTCCACCTTGACAAATGATGGAGGAAATAGGGAGGCAGGAGTCTGAAGTGTGAGCCTCCCGGGGTGTGCAAAGGTCTGGAGCCCCCACGCGAAGGCGAAGGCGCCCAGACTAGCAGGTATCCCCGGAAGCAGCCCGCAGCGGGGGAGGTGGAGACAGCACCTCTCTAAGCGGGGTGGGGCCTCTAGACAGTGGGCAGCATTCTCGAAGGCCTGAGCTGGGTGGGGCCTCCTGCCCTCCCTGCCTTCAGCTTCTCCCCCACGGGGCTGCTCAGGGCTAGCTCTCCTTGCTGACCTCATAGGGGCCCCTCCAGCAGACCCCTACCATAATCTCCTTGGGCTCCTGCTCGGCCTCCCCAGCCCCTTACTGGTCCCCAGCTGGCAGGAAACCCAGCCGTGACTGGACCCACGTCACCCACAGAACAGCAAGTCTCCCAGCTCTTCCAGGGGAGGGCTCTGGAGGCCACACTGCTTGCCCCTTGCTGCTAGGGGTTGTCATCCCACTGCCCCAGGGGCTCTGAGGGTCCCAGTTTATGGGCTCAGGAGGCCCCAGCCAGGTTCTAGACCTGACCCAATAGGAAAGCCTGAAGTATGGATGGGGCTGGGCCCAGAGCCAGCCACAGAGGGTCAGCATCCATCTCTCCTTCTCACGCCTCCTGCGGCCTCTTCCTGCCTCTAAGAAATCTGCCCACACCACACTTTCTAGCTTTTTCTTTTAAAATAAATAAACAGCACAAAACCCTGTACGTATTCACAGAACAAAATAGACTACATCAAGTGCTGATAGCTCTCCCTGGAGGGCATGCGCCTGGCCAGGCTCAACTTCCTCTTGCTGTTTATCTGTCTCCTAAATGCTTGATGATGAACATATCATTGGAAGCAAGCAAATACTACTGGAAGTTACTTTTAAAAGGATAAAGTTCATGGCTAGATCTGGCCACCACCAGCAGGCTGTGGACCCCGGAGGCGATGAGACAAATGAACATGGCGTCTCAGCGCTGGGATGGGAGACGCTGGTACATCAGGACACTGGACAAGATGTAGGTGTTGGGTTCCAAGCTCCACGAGCGGGGCCTGGGATTTCAGCCGGATTTCCACGCATGTCTAGAACACAGGCCGAAGGGGGAGCAGGCTCCTTTCCAGGAACCTGGT